>CM040966.1:24112204-24359587 GCA_022985045.1 Macadamia tetraphylla
GCTAATCGATGGCGAATTTCAGCAAATGATGGCGGAGCGCAATGATGAAGAAGGGCAAATCGTGATGAAGGAGGTTCTGTTAGATTGCGTTTTGGGGACTAAGGCTTAATTCATATGGAAGGGTAATTTCGGTATGCATTACATGTTTTGAATTATGAGGTCATCACTTAACAGGGTTAACAGAAAGAGTACAGTTGAAAAAATCTTCAAACTAGAGGGGAGGGGATTGGTATTTATGAAAGTACATTGGGGGAACTTGATATTCGACCATAGTCCAGGGAAGGGGAATGTAATTTCCTCTAGAAATAGATGTGTCATCAGCTTGTTTAAAACTTGATTGAGGTCTGTTTGGCTGATAACTAATAGCCCAATCAAAGACAGGTGCTCAAACGATCGTTTATAAATGGGACCAAGCATAACATAAGAGGAACAATTACTTAAACGGGCTGGTCATAGTTAAAGGTCCGCCCGACCTGAACTATTGACACCCCTAATCAAATACTTAAAGAGGAATTATCATTCCCCTCCCTTGAACTATAGCTAAATATCAACTTTCCCCATATTTTTTTAAATATATCACTCCCCTCCCCTCAAATGAAAAGATTCTATCTATCGTGCTTGGACGTTCAATTGATTTTAAGTTTGCAATTTTTCTTCATAATGAGAAATACCTCCATACCTAGAAAACCCATTATACCCTCTATGAACTAAAATCCCTATTCCTCTAAATTGATCAAAATATCTTTCCCTCCCTGCATCTCCTTTTCATCTCAAACCTCCTTTTCATCTTACACTCAATCGATCAACTTTCCCTCTCTCATAGATCCTATTCTCTCGTCATCTTCTTTGACGCAGTTCAACTTCACGACAAGCATGAACTTCACCTCCAAGAGCTCCGAGTAGAGTTATATCTTGTCGCTCCCGCTTTCATCAAGAACTATAAAGACAAACCAGCCCGTCCAAGCTCTTCTTCTATGACATCAATTCAAGGAATCCCGAGTCTAGCTTGCCCTCTTTGCCATTAATACCCTCCCTCACGTTCACCACGTTGGGCCTCGGATCCGAATCTCAAGGATTCGAGTCCATGGACTAGAATGACTTGCTAGGATGGCAAACTCCATGGCGAATTCATCTAGGCTAAACGAGTCTAATAGTTGGACCCATCGAACGACCTCCGCTTCTCTCCAAGAAGCAATTAGGGTTTTTGTTGACGTTGATTGTGATATGGGCTCCTTTCATCCTGAAGAGGCTTCTCATTGGGGATACTCTCCTTCAAAATCCTAGATTGTGGGTATCGTTCATTGTGTTCGTTTACTTCCTTAGCTTTTCTGGGACAATACATAATATAATTTGGAAGATGCCCATGTTCTTGGCGTACCAGAAAGACCCTTCAAAGCTCATCTTCTTCTATCAGGGTTCAGAGATGCAACTAGGTGCAGAGAGTTTCATAGTTGGGTTCTTATGGGATTGTTGTTGTCCGTCACAATGCATCTTTTTATTCTGGTGGATACTGTCATCAATCGAATCATTGAAGAAGGAGATGCAGGGAGAGAGGGAAAATTGATCGATTGAGTGTGAGATGAAAGGTTTTGAGATGAAAAGGACATGCGAGGAGGAAAGTTGTTTTGATCAATTCCTCGGTCAATTAAGAGGAAGAGGATTTTAGTTCATAGAGGGTATAATGAGTTTTAACGGTATGGGGTATCTCAATCATTATGAAGAAAATATTGAAGACTTAATAGCCAATTCAAGCGTTAGGCACGATAGATAAAAGAAAAATTGCATTGCCACCTCCCGAACTTGGTCCTTATTCAACGCCACCCCTGGACTTTTCGAAATGTCAAAACCACCCCTAAAAATTCAAAAATTCCAAATCGGTCCCCAAGTTAGCGACCGTGATAAATGAATGAAAACCGGTTAGTTTTTTTATAATATACCCAAAATACCCCCACCTATTGTGAGAGGACAATATTGCCCTCTCTTTTATTTTCATCTTCTAAACCCATCTCCCATCTCCCATCTCCCATCTCTCATCTCTCATCTCACTCCTCTCACTCCTCTCGGCGGATAAGAAGAAGAAGATGCGACGACGCCACCCCTACAACTCGATTCTCTTCCCTCCGGTCCGATTCTCCCCCCTCCAGCGTGCAAAGCTCTCCCCCCTCCGGCGTCCGAAGCTCTCTCCCAAGGTATGTAGGGTTCGGCTTCTTCTTCTTCTTGGGCATTTAGGGTTCTTCTTCCTTGGTTAATCTAGGGTTTATATCCTATGGAATACTGGAGATGGGGATTTTTCTTTAATTTTTCATCTAGGATTGATTAAGTAGTGTAATAGCATCTAGAAGATGCAATTTTCTCTTATAAATGTATACATTTTATTTTTTTTAAACGTTCATCCGGCCAGATTGTTCATTTCATTCTGAATGGCCTTGCGCCAAACACCAAAAATCCTATTTCCTGAATAGAGATGGTGCATAGTGTGGTCAATTTGCTACATGGGAAAGCATAGATCATTTCACTGCGTGGAAGAGGAAAGAGTTCCCAATCTTCTAAAGCCTGAGTGTTTAAGAACTTGATTGTCCATTCTCAAGAGTCCATCCTTCCTAGAAGATGATGATGAGATTTCACTATCCATGAGAATCATCTCACGATTGGGGTGTTTTCAGTTCGGATTGATTAATATTTGTTGCACAGAGGCGAATTTAAATTCTTCGCTACTCCATTCTTGTATTTCGTTCTGTGTTCTTAAATTTCATTTTGGGTATGAGAATGGTGATTGTTTTGTAATTCAGTAATTAATTTGGACTCTTCACTATGTCAGTATCCTTGAATTTATCTGATTTTGCTTCTTATTTTGTTTGAAATCCTGATTTCCTCGAGGGTTCATGGGTGCTTTGTCACTTAATTTGTTATGTTTCCAATAACTTGCTTGCTAATGAATATGGTGGTTTCTTTGCTTTGAAGAGCTTTGAAGGGCTTGTGTCCACTGTGTTTGAGTTACGGGTCTATATTTTGACGTTTTCATACTACGGATGCTAAGTAATAATAATCCACTTTTCCCATGTTTAATTTGCATAACCGATGTCTACCACGAGTGTCAATGCAATGCGATCAAAGTGGGTTAAGGTTTGTGAATGTTAGATGCAAATGTCCGAACCCAAAAGGGCATTGGTGCAATTTGAGTCTAGTTCGCACCCAAATATGTTGTACTACTGCTGCCTGAAGCACCAAGAGGATGTCGATACTTCTCATGGTGTGAACCTATAGCTGCACAAGACTTTGCCACCCCGCAACTAATTTAGAAGCGTTGTTGGTGAAAGAATCCAAAGTCAACAGATGAAAGAAGATATTCATGCCTTGAAGAAAAGAATTAAGTATTTAGAGAAAAGCGTGTCACACCCGTTACGCGAACGGGCGATGACGGTTAACACAGTTAACCCAAACTCCGAGATCATCGATCGTATTCCACCACAGCATACACACAACTAATAAAAGATTATCAGATCAGCGGAAGACTTGGTTTACCTGTGAATATTCTCATAATACTTGATACCCGAATTGTGATACGATAGTTATATACATGTGGGTCCGAAGGCATGATATTTACACAATAAAAGTATAATTCACATATCAAGTACATAAAGGAAACCATAAAAAATCTGAGTATACAGCTCGGCTCGGTATCAAAAGCTAGAGCTCAGCTCGGCATCAAGGGTTGAGCCCAGCTCGGCATCACATAGTAGAGCTCAGCTCGGCCTCAGAACTGCGGTCCCACAGCACAACTCTCGCATGGACAATCAGTGCCGTGCTCTAACTCCTCAGGGGCCCACCAGTCCTCTTCAGGGAACTCGACCGTGGGACCCGACCCGTGCTCTTCGGATGGATGACACGCAAAATCATCTAAAAGGGGTGCACACGTGGGATGAGCTCACTAGCTCGAGCAAGTGGAAAGATGGACCACACAGATCACACAAGAAAACACAATCATATGCACTACATGCTATGCAATACGTTTTAAATCACATCCACCTAAGCAACATTACTAAGTCTTTGGTTTAGTGCTACTACAGCCACAGTGCGCGTATGCTCCTGGTACGAGCCGTGAACTCCATCCCGCGATACGCCCATAGGGCTGTCGGAGAAGGCCCACTATGAGTACTTGAAAAAATAAAAACATGTCGACCACCGGCTCTCAACAGAAAAGTAAATGACTGAAATTAAAGGTGCGACTCGGCAATTTAAAAGCGATCGATTGACCCTCTTGAATATACCACCGGGGTTACCGACTGTCCTAATGACTCACCGGGCATTATGTCTAACCGCCACAGTGACCCGACAACCGCGACCACTGCTTCCCCCCAAATGGTAACCCAACACCTTAACCCCTGTTGGGAAGGGTCATAGCACGGGATGGTGAAAATCCTAAACCGCATGCTCCTATATGACAATAGTACGATTGCATAGTGCCATCGCGTCCCATACCACAGGCCACCAATGCACTCATTTTCAAGCCGACTACGGCATCTAGTCTATCAATGTATCATGCACAATGATGTCAACATTCATCACATAAGCATCTCATCACTTGGCATTTAGAAAGTAAACATAGCACACATGCATAACAATGTGAGGATGACTAATCTACATAGCATTTTCATGATGGCATGACTAGACTAGATACAATTAAATGAATGTCAAACAATGCCTTAAAACAAGGCCAAACGTCCTCTCCCCACTTACCTGTAGTGTACAAGGATTCCCGCTCGGTACGGGTGAGATCCGGTGCAAGAAGCGTAGGATTTGGTGAACCTAACATGAGTAAGCGGGGTTAGTATTTCACCATCTTAGGATCAAAATTAATGAGATCCGATGACAAAATCATGTTTAGAACGTTAAAAGAAGGTCGCACGTCCGATTTGGGTCCAATCGGACGTAAAAATCACATTCGGGGCCTCTCAGGTGGGTCGAACTGACCCACTGTCGCCACGTCTGACCTGGGATGGTTGGCTCCGTCGACCCTCCGATTGGGCAGGGGGTGCTAAGACCGGCGGGGTGTGATCGGTTAGCCGTCGTCGCCCGGTTGTGCTGAGGCCCGCCCTCTCGGGTGCCCACAGGCGATGGCCCGATGCCCACCGGTCTTAGCGGAAAAGCTTGTTTCTTCCCAACTTTCTCCATTCTTTGGGGATTCAAATGGGCTTTTCAAACCCATTCTTCACACTTTCAATGTCTTATAGGATGGTTCTAACCTAGATCTAGGTTAGATTTAAGGAATGGAAACCATCTTACCTTCTTTGCTCAAGAACACCTTCAAACCCCAAAATCACTTCAAATCCACAATGCTTCTCCAACCTTGTCAATACCTCTTCAAATCCTTCAAGATCAACACATAAATCATCTATTAAACCTTAGATTCATCATTTCAAAGGGGATTTACAAGATCTCAAGAAACCCTACTCGAATCAAGGGTTTTACTTGGGTATGGTGAAAGTTTAAGGAACCCAACTTTGCTTACCTTTAAATGTAGATCTAGTGTTGAAAATCACTCTTCCGCGCGAATGGGAAGATCAAGCTTGGTGCTGAAATCCTTCTCTCTTCCTCTTCCTTCTCTTCCTTCTTCTTCCCTTTCTTTCTTTCTCCTCTTTACTATCCTCACCACGTCAGAGTGTCATAAATGAAAAGAAAAGAAAATCATAAATGCTATATAAAACTTCTTAATTAACTACTAATTCACATGGGTGGGTCACTCAGGTGGGTGGGTGCGCCCACCTGTCCGCCCACCTGAGGGCCAAAACTTGGGATTTTGATAGAGTTCGGCCTCGGCTGAACCCCACCCCGCATAGATGTAATATATGTATACACCTTAATATACGGCTACAATACCTGCTTTATCCGTACATGGCCTTATGATAGGTGCATGTACACAGCTTGGGTACTCCCGTCTCTTCTGGCACTGGCTCGGACTTGTCGGGCTAGTCGGTGTTTAAAGTCACCCTTGCCATCATAGTCCATAAGGAGCCCGCTCTAACTCTCTCCGGTTCGGGTCCTGCATAGTTAAACCGGGTCAACCGTGTAATCAGACCGGGTTTAAGAAGTAGGGTATTACAAAACGTATGGAACGATGAAAATTGTAATTGGTGTGCTTGTGGTGGTGTGTTTAGTGCTATGTGTTAAAAAATGACTTTACAATGTTTAATAGTGAAGTTGTGTCAAGTATGTAAGAATCTGAACTATATGAAATCGTTCATTCTCACTGTTCTTATTACTAAGTTATTGATTAATCATGACCCTCAAAATTGAATGGGTAGCATTTTGATGGAGAGAGTGCCAGCATTGTGATAAGTTTGAAAACAAGCGGGCAGCATTTTGATGTAACGGGTAGCATTTTGGTCAGAACGGTAGCATTTTGGCTATAAAATGACATTTAATACCGTAAATACAGTAACATTACACACTTGAAACCAACATATTTCATCACAACCTATACCATAAAAAAGCATCCAAAACATATCCATGAATACTGTAAATTCTGTTTTCATCACAACCTATACCATAAAAACATCAAAACATATCCATGAATACTGTCAAATTCTGTTTTCATCACAACCTATACCATAAAAAGCATCCAAAACATATCCATGAATATCTGTTCAAATTCCTGTTCATAACATATTCCATACAACCATGTCTAGTGTGAAATAGAAATAGCTCTTAAAAAAACCAAATCCGTCAAAAACATCCAAAACCATAAAGAAACACCCAACTGTCTTAAAGTCATAAAAAGTAAATTAATACAATATTGTTCTCTTGTTCTAAATTAAAACATCCAGATTGCTTGTACTTCATTTCTTCTCCCTCTCCCTTGCTATCCTCTTTGCTCGATTGGTCTTTTGCTTGGTCAATACCTTGTCTTGTAAACACCCAACTGTGCTAGACTTAGATACTTGTGATCTAGTCAGTCGTTGAGATGATGATCCCATCTTCATTCTCTCCTTTATGTTTCTCCTACACAACAACAAATAAGCATGAGATATTTATTAAACAAGTTTCAACTAAATAAATAAAGTGAGTTGCATTTACCTTTATATTCTTCTTTTTACTAGTACATCCATCCTGCTTAGCATCTCCAGCCCTCGGGCATGTCCTCCTATTGTGTCCTTCCTTCTTGCAGATGTCACACCTAATTGATGATGATCTCTTCCTGAAATATGAAGGAAGTGCTTCTCCTGCTTCTCTTTTCCTGATTTTGTGAGCTCTACCTGGTAACCTCTTCAGATTTGGTGGTAGTACTCTCTCATTAGGAGCATCATCCTTCAAACGCCAAACTGAAGTGGATGGATCATCTCTTTATATGTATCCAAGTATTTTCCAATACTGAAAAATGGATCACAATAGTTGACCAACTCTCCCCTTATGTATGATATAGAAGCTGCAGCATGGAAACAAGGTATACCAGTGCTTTCCCAAACTCTACAATCACATCTGTAATGGTTCAAATTAACCACAAATATGTTTCCAAATCTATCTAAGACCTCAAATTGACCTTCACCTGCTGGTTGACACCTGCAATGCCTTGCTTCTTGCTGAACCTTGTTCAACTTCACTATAACCCTTGATGTTATTTTACCCACCCACATGGTTGCCTTCTCATACCTTCTATGTAGCCTACCCATTATTTTCACCCTTAGGTGATCAACCAATGTGAGAATGGGTTTGCTCCTTAAGTCTCCAATCCAGTGATTAAATGACTCAGTCATATTGTTCGTTATATGGTCACTTCTTGCTCTTACATCAAAGGCATGCCTTGACCACATCCTCGAGGGGTTTTCATTCAAATACAAGTATGCATTTTCCTTAATCTCCTTGATGCTATTCATTTGCTTTTGAAACTGAAGTTCAGTTGAAGCTTGTGAGGCAGCCCAAAAATGTAGTCTCAATAGCATACCAGGGTGCTTTGCCTTCAGGTTTTGATATAGATGCCTACTGCAGATTCTTTGGTGAGCATAAGGGAAGATTGTGGAAATCATAACTGACAGCCCCTATACAACACATATGAAAAATATTAGGACATGTAAATGAGTAATTCAAAATACATATAAAAAAGAAAAAAAGAAAAAAAGAGAAAGAAAAGTATACCTTCTGTCTATTTGACATGAATGTGAGTGACATATCATCACTGTCATCGAGTAGATCATCTCGTAAATTATCCAGAAACCACGTCCAGCTATCCTTACACTCAACTTCAACTACACCATATGCAATAGGAAAAATACCATTGTTCCCATCAACAGATATTGCACTCAACAGAACCCCTCCATATTGGCCCTTGAGGTGGCAGCCATCAAGACCAATGAACGATCTACATTGTCACACCCCGTTCACATAGAACCGGGCCAGTGATCGGGTTAACACCGGTTAACCCAAACCTGCCAAGATCATCTGATACAGTATTCCACCACAGCATACACACAACTAAGAAAGTGCTCATCAGTTCAGCGGAAGACTTGGTTTACCTGTGAATATTCCCATAATACTTGATACCCAAATTGTAATACAATAGTTAAGTACATATGGGCCCGCAGGCATGATATTTACACAAAAAGAATACAATTTACCTATCAAGTATTCAAAAGGAATCATAAAAATCAGAGTGTACAGCTCAGCTCGGTGTCAAAGCTTAGAGCTTAGCTCGGTATCAAAGGTTGAGCCCAGCTCGGCATCAAAAGGTAGAGCTCAGCTCGGCATCAAAAGTGGAACTCAACTCGATATCAGAACTGCGGTCCCGCAGCACAGCCCTCGCACGAGCAATCCGTGTCATGCGCTAACTCCTCAGGGACCCACCAGTCCTCTTGAGGAACTCAAGCATGGGACCCCCGCTCATCTGGTTGATGACCTGCAAAATCATCTAAAAGAGGTGCACACGAGGGATGAGCTCACTAGCTCAGTAAGTGGAAAGAAGGACCACACAGCAGTCCACACAACAATTCACAACCATATGCACTATATGTTATGCAATACATTTTAAATCACATCCACCTAAGCAACATTACTAAGTCTTTGGTTTAGTGCTACTACAACCACAGTGCGCGTATACTCCGACTACGAGCCCGAACTCCATCTCGCGATACGCCCATAGGGCTGTCGGAGAAGGCCCACCGTGAGTACTCGAAAAAATAAAACATGCCGACCACCGGCTCTCAACATAAAATAAATGACATAAATTAAAGGTGCTGACTCCAACAATTTAAAAGCAGTACGATTGGCCCTCTTGAATATACCACCGGGGTTGCCGATTGTCCTAATGACCAGCCGAGCGTAATGTCTAACCGCCACAGTGACCCAACAATCGCGACCACTGCTTCCCCCCAAATGGTAACCCAACACCTTAACCCCTGTTGGGAAGGGTCGTAGTACGGGAAGATGATAATTCTAAATCGCATGCTCCTATATGACAATAGTATGATTGCATAGTGCCACAGCGTCCCATACCACGGCCACCAATGCACTCATTTCCAAGCCGACTATGGCATCTAGTCTATCAATGCATCATGCACAATGATGTCAACATTCATCACATAAGCATATCATCACCTGGCATTTAGAAAATAAGCACAGCACCCATGGCATAACAATGTGAGGATGACTAATCTACATAACATTTTCATGATGACATGGCTAGTCTATATACAATTAAATGAATGCCAACCAATGCCTTGAAACAAGGCCAAATGTTCTCTCCCCACTTACCTGTAGTGTACAAGGACTCACGCTCGGTACGGGTGAGATCCAGTGCGAGAAGCGTAAGATTTGGTGAACCTATCATGAGTGAGCGGGGTTAGCATTTCGCCACTTTGGAATCAAATTAACAAGATCCAATGATAAAATCATGTTTAGAATCATAAACGAAGGTCGCATGTCCGTTTTGGGTCTAATCGGACGTAAAAATCACGCTGGGAGCCTCTGGGTGGGTCGGACAGCCCACCTGTCTGACCCACCAATCAGACCCACCGGTCCTGACCGATGGGTAGGTCGGCCCACCGATCGGCCCATCGATCTGGCCCACCGGTTGGGCTGAGGGGCTTCTAAGACCGGAGGCGGGTGGCCTACCGTCGGCCACCGTTGGGCCCACCGGTTGGGCCGAGGTCTGCCTCTCAGTGCCAGCGGCCAAATGGCCCACCGGTCTTGGCGGGAAAAGTCATTTTCACCTGAAACCTTCCCCAACCTTTGGGGAATCAAATGGGGCTCTTCCAAACCCATTCTCCACACATTCAAGGTCTCATAAGGTGGTTCTAACCTAGATCTAGGTTAGATTTAAGGAATGGAAAGCCATCTTACCTTCTTTGCTCAAGAACTCCTTCAAAACCCCAAAATCATTTCAAATCATCAATGCTTCTCCAACCTTGTAAACACTTCTTCAAATCCTTCAAAATCAACACATAGATCATCTATTAAACCTTAGATTCATCATCTCAAAGGGGATTTGACCTCAATAAACCCTACCCAAATCAAGGATTTTACTTGGGTATGGTGAAAGTTTAAGGAACCTAGCCTTTGCTCACCTCTAAACGTAGCTCTAGTGATGGAGATCACTCTTCCGGCGTTGGAATGGGAAGATCAAGCCTCGGAGCCGCTGAAATCCATCTCTTCTTCCTCTTCCTTCTCTTCTCCTCTTCTTTCCCTTCTTTTCTCTCTCCTCTTTACTCTTCTCACCAACGTCCGAGTGTCATAAATGAGAAAAGAAAAAAAAGAAAACATAAATGCTATTTATACTTCCTAAAATAACTAAGTAATCACATGGGTGGGTCACTCAGGTGGGTGGATCGCCCACTGTCGTCCAACTGAGAGCAAAACACGCCAACAAGTGGGATTTTGATAGAATTGACCCTCACGAATCTCACTCTTGGCATCTGATGTAATATACGTATGCGCCTTAATATATGACTACATACCTGCTTTTCCGTACATGGCCTTGTAATAGGTGCATGTACACGGCTTGGGTACCCCCGTCTCTTCTGGCACTTGCTCGGACTTGTCGGGCTAGCCAGTGTTTAAGGTCACCCTTGCCATCATGGTCCATAAGGAACCCGCATTAACCCTCTCCCGGGTTTGGGTCTGCATGGTTAAACGAGTCAACCACATGAATCGAGTCGGGTTTAAGTAGGGTATTACATACATCCTCTTAAGAAACCCTTCTTGCAAGCATTAAAATAGACAAACAATCTTTTAAAAATCGGATTGACATACGGTTCCTGTTCTCAAACTGGAGCTTAAAAATACTCCCAACATCCTTCTGAAGTACCACCCTAGCATAAGCAGGTAATTTTGCATATGATGTGGAATGGCTTCCTTCATTAATCTCTAGGGCAATCCTGCGTGCCCTATACAGATTGGTATAGTGGAACTGAAGACCGTATGTTTTCTGCATGTGATCAGCTATGGTCTCTATTTTCATTTCTTGTTGAACCTTCAGTTGTTGAAGAAGTTTCATTGCTATCCATCTAGATGTAGCAGATTTGTTCTTGGTTGCCTTAATACATGTATGAACTGGGTTATATGTCTTTACCATGTAGGTGATACCATCTGATATTGGTGAAGCATGTAATCTCCATGAACAATTTGGTGCTCTGCATATAACTGTAACTCTAGTTTATTCATTTTTCAGCCTGATAATATCAAACCCCTCTTGTAGTATATACTCTTTCAAAGCTTCCCTGAAATGGTGTACATTTCCATATACATTACCTTCAGCAATCTTCACCTTGCCACCTTCACCCACATAATTACTTCACCAAATTTGCCATAATACTCTTGATTCATATCCGAGATAGGTCATCATCAATTGGATCCTCATCATTTTCCCATACCCATCATCCTCTGTAGATTCACTGTCATTCTGACCATCTTCTTTTTCACTTTCATCATCCCACTCGTCTTTGCTGCCAATTTTCCACTCTTCATCAGATCCAACTATAGAGTCATCCGAACATGCATTGCTGTTGCTAATAGCCTGACAACCTCATCAGACACTCTCAGTCTCTTACCAGTAGCTTCACTTCTGCTACTAGCTCTTCCACTAAAAGTAGCAATGCTCACATACCTTGCAATGGTATTGGTATCTTTACCTCCCCTAGTAGTAGCTGTAGCACAAGCAGTAGCACTTCCAATTCCACTGCTATTAGCACTAGTAGTAGCCCTACATACATCAATTTTTCCCTTGCTCTGACCAGGACCATCACCATATGGTTGTAGAGCCTGTTGACATTGTCCACTAAGTTCATCATCAAGTTCACCATCTCTATCATTAACGGACGCCGAGGGAACGTTAGCGTAAATTCATCGGTTGCAGACTTGCTGTGAACAATGTCATCCACATATATATTTATCATATCACAACTATGCAAGGCAAACAACTCATACACTGATGGATCATCTGTTACCTCCTTTATCTCATTGTTTGGTAGTATACACTTCGCTTGGAAAACTACATTATGACCCACAGGCACATGTGTGATGAGTTTACTGTAGATGTCATACACCATGTCCAAGTAGCCATATAAGTCTGGATCAACAATTTTAATTACAGTCTTCCCACTCCAATGGTATTCAATAGCACACTTAACATTCATTGCTAAAAAAAAATTTCAGATGTGAAAACAGAGAAAATCAGTAACATTACTTAATACTCATTAGAATGGTAAACTCTTCATCAAACATTTCAGATAATACACAAGTCAAAGCATTTATACATCCAAAAAAGAAAATTCCAAATCAAAATCAAGGACCAATCATAGCAATGCATAATACAGAGAACCTAATCATAGGATTTTTCAAATATCAACTATTTTCCCACATATATTTTCTCATAACAAAATAATCTGGTTAAATCATCAATCCACACTTAACATAAATAATTGATCTTTTCTAACTTTCTTGAGGGATGAGGTTGTCATTTTGCACTCTCTATCCGGCCGTATAATAAGATAATATATCATGTACAAGAGAGGAGAGAATAGGTTTCCACGACAACGAGCGTAAGTCGATAGAAATCGTGAACCTCGATGCAGGAACTATAAAACCTCTAGATGATTGAAGACTAATTCACAGATATGCTACTTGATCACACATTAAGCTGATATGAATGGGTCACATACTTACCTTAAAGGTTAGAAGAAAGAGAAAAAAAGAGGGGGGCGGAACCAATGGAAGTTCCATTTGGTTCTAGGAAGACTACAACCAGAAATTAATAGATTCCAGCAAAATTCCCCTCTCAGTTTGTGGCAGAAAAATTGTGGTGAAGAGATATTTATCAAATTTAAATAAAAAAAAAACAACTTCTGTGAATTTATCTTCCAAACTCCAGAGATAGATATCTTGTAGAAATTCTTTTTTTTTTTTTTTAGAATTACATAATGAGAAAATGGGGCCATAAATAAATCTTTTCTGTGAAAAAGAATATTGTTCTCTGGAAATTTTCCTGAAATTGCATACTCTCAAGATCAAATGAACTCTAATACGGAATTATGAAGTTTTTGATGGAAAATAAAATCAAGGAACAACTTACCAAAAAAAGGAAAGAAACCAGAAGGCCATAAATGAGGTTGAGACATCAAATTAACACCATTAAAAGATCATCATCAAACAACAATCCAAGAAAAAAATTTAACTTTCTTTTTTCCCCACTCCAAAGTGCATAAACCCCTTTACCTTGACCAGAAGCACATATGATAGAAAGGGAAAAAAAAAAAAAAAAAGGAACCTATAACTTTCATGCAACCATGAAAGTTGTTGGTTTTCTCTTTGTAACTGACGGAAGTAGAGCTTGCTTTTGAGAAATTTACTAAGTTATCTGTCTTCTTTTTTATTCAAAAAAATAATAATATAAATAAAGAATTGAGAAACTATGGTATACAACACAATGTCTGATTAGGCTTCTAATCGGTGCTGAGAATACCAAAGCCAATCGTGACTAAAATCCATCGAAAAAGGGAAATTTATTCACCAAAAACTAGCGAATTCTAAAGAATAGGAACATTAATTCTAATGTCTAGGCAGTGTGAAGGTTCATCAGGATAAGTGAATTATTCTAAAGAATAGGAACATTTATAAGAGAAAATTGCATCTTCTAGATGCTATTACACTACTTAATCAATTCTAGATGAAAAATTAAAGAAAAATCCCCATCTCCAGTATTCCATAGGATATAAACCCTAGATTAACCAAGGAAGAAGAACCCAAAATGCCCAAGAAGAAGAAGAAGAAGCCGAACCCTACATACCTTGGGAGAGAGCTTCGGACGCCGGAGGGGGGAGAATCGCACGCCGGAGGGAAGAGAATCGCACGCCGGACGGAAGAGAATTGAGTTGCAGGGGGTGGCGTACTGTCGTCGTCTTCTTCTTCTTGTCCGACCGAGTGAGTGAGAGGAGTGAGATGAGAGGTGAGAGATGAGAGATGAGAGATGAGAGATGAGAGATGAGAGATGAGAGATGAGAGATGAGAGATGGGTTTAGAAGATGGAAATAAAAGAGAGGGCAATATTGTCCTCTCACAATATGTGGGGGTATTTTAGGTATATTATAAAAAAACTAACCGGTTTTCATTCATTTATCACGGTCGGCTAAAGACAGGGACCGATTTGGAATTTTTTGAATTTTTAGGGGGTGACTTTGACGTTTCGAAAAGTCTAGCGGGTGGCAATGCAATTTTTCAAGATAAAATCTTTTTGTTTGAGAGAAGGGGAGTGAAATATTTGAAAAAATGTGGAGTACTTGATATTTAGTTATAGTTCACGGGTGGGGAGGGATAATTCCTCATACTTAAAAAGTCGATGACGATGGTGCAATGTCATAAAGTGGGGAAGACCGATCAAGCCTGATGCTTAAGAATGTGAGTGTGTGAACTGTGAAAGGCCGTTTTGATTGTTCACGAAACGTCGAAATCCGATAATTTCGTAACAGAAAAAAAAAAGAAAAAAGAAAAAGAAAAAAAATGAAGGAAAGCTTTCGTGTTGTGTAATTGATGCTATCTACTTCTCCAATCGCCGCTCTTCTGAGTATTTGATTCCAAAGCATATACTTCTCTGCTAACACTACCAGACGCTACCCCACTCGTTTGACAACCTTCGTTCCAATCCAATTAGGGCTTTTGCCTTCTGAACTTCTGTATGGATGATGGAAACTCTACAGCACAGAGTGGAATCATGGATCAGAGATCGTAGCAATTGGATCTTAAAGGTTCAATGGCCTCCCCAGTTCACACACTTCAAATGGCCGTGGAGGAACGACAGAGAACAAAGGAAGAAGCTCCAGGAAGAGTACGAGAGGAGGAAGAAACAGCTTCACGAACTCCGTCATGCCGTGAAGGCCGACTCTGTATCTGACTTGCAGGACATTCTCTGCTGTATGGTTCTTTCCGAGTGTGTTTACAAGGTAATCCACCTTTTCCCACTGGCTTTTGTCCTTTCTCAAAACTTCACGTACCAACATTGTAAGAAACAGCGGGATTCCGATTCTTCATTTGAGATCACAGAAGCAGAGATGAATTCTACTCAAAATTTCCATAGCTTTAGTTTGTTGTTTGTTAATTCAATAAAATTATTTTTTTCTGGTGTAAGTTGCATTTTTTGAATATTATTAGGGAGATTAATCAATAAAAAGAGGAAACGATTCTTGTTTATTATTTGTGTGACAGTACAGAGGGCTGTAACATTAGAAACTTATGAGGTGCTAACTAGAAGGTGAGAAACCAACAAGATTAGAAGACTACAGGGCTGTAACATTAGAAACTTACGAGGAGCTAAGTAGAAGGTGAAAAACCAACAAGATTAGAAGACTACAGGGCTGTAACATTAGAAACTTATGAGGAGCTAAGCAGAAGGTGAGAAATCAATAAGATTAGAAGACTATGTTTTTGAACTAGCTAGATACTCCACATTTTATCCTAAGACACCATTAAATGCTTTCGAAGTAATATCAAATGTCGCAAATATGAGAAAAGTGGTGGACCTGTTACTCTTTTTGGGGGTGGGGGCATAAAGACGAATTGTTTCTATGTATTCTCTTATGTGTTGGAGGATGTCAAATACCATAAACGTGCATATTTAATTAAGATATTTTGTCTCCTACATAATGTTCTAATCAGCTAACGTATCTCCTTGGATTCGATAAATAAGTTGGAGTTCTTGGAAATATGTTATGATCCCATATTAATTATATGGGGGCTGATCCCACATAGATTTCACAAGGGAATTGACGTGGGTTGATATGGTCTTGTGTTCCTTCACCTTGTAAGCTGGTTTATGGGGTTGAGTTCTTCCAAGTCTGAATCAAAATATTCTACATCTTCTTGTCACATTTTTAAAATTGTTAATTTTTAGTTTACTTCTGACATTGGGTCCTTCATAACATGGCAGAGACCAGTATCTGAGGTTGTTCGAGTAGTGAACAAATTCAAGGCAGACTTCGGAGGACAAATTGTGTATTTGGAGCGAGTGCAGCCATCTTTAGATCATGTACCTCACAGGTATTTGATATTTTAAATTTTGATAATATTTTTGTGTATCTTATGTCTTCAACTGAATTGTTTACTTTACCTGATTTATTGTTCAATACTTGGCTAAAATTGTAGTTGGTTGCTGATTCTCCTGAAGCAATTAGGTCTGTTCTCAAAATTTTAAATCTTGGGGGCAGCCCTTATTTATTTCCTGATTTGTATATGATGACATTTCTTCAGTTGCTTTAGGAAATTGAAAATTTGTGACCTTGGGGCTTTATAAGAATTTATGTTCTTGTGAAAATAGATTCTTGAGTATCACCATACTAGGTAGATATCGGTCCACTGATCTGTTTTCTAAGGCAAGATTTTCTTTTCGGATAAATTATGTTATTAGTCAATATTTCAGCTTCTCCACATGTACTTGTACAGTCTAAACAATGCAATAATGATTCAAGGGAGAAAGTGAGAAGAATGTTTTTGGGAAAACTAGATGAAAATTCTGCTTAGCATTGTGAAAATGGTGTTTATCATGGCCTTGGCTAGCTTTATTTTTGACAATTGGTCAGTTGATTTGGGATGCCTACTTTATGTTAATTGAGATTCTCTCTCTCTCTCTCGGAAGCAGCAGACTATTACATCTTCAGGCCTTATTTCACATCAGAATTGTATCTTTTGCACAGATGTAATAAATTTAAGTTAGGAAATAGTGTTTTGAGCACTATAATTTTACGGGTAAATCTGTTCATAACCGAAGTGAAGTGGTTACAGAAGAAATCGTAACTGGTCTTTTATGCCCTTTAAACATATGTTGTAGGTGGATGGCAGATGGGGGCCATTTTTTTTTTAATTTAACCCTAGAGTTCGTAGGCTGAAGTCACTGAAATAGAATTTGAATAATCTGCTTTATTTTATTTTAGGGCCAGTTAAGTATTATCAACTAATGGGGCGGTTATTTAAGAATCAGAGTTTGTTCCGGCAGAGGGCTCTTTCCGCCTGCGCAGTGGTGCGGGTTCGAGTCCTGGGAACCAGCCTCTCCATAAAGGGGGTAAGGCTGTCTACCTATATACCCTCCTAGAACCCTGCTTAAGTGCGGAAAGCCTTTGTGCACTGGGTAACAGCTTTTTTTTTTTTAGTTTGTTCCGGCAGACTGTTTGCGGGAAACAACTTCGAGATGCGAGGTAATGCTGTGTTCATTATGAAATGACCCTCCCCAAATCCCGTAGTGGCGGGAGCCTCGTGCACTGGGTATGCCCTTTTTTAGTCTGTTCCAACAGTTGCAGTGCTGAGCAGAAGGTTGGCGATGTAGAGAACAAAAGGAGTGTTCCCTAAAAGAGCTGACATGTTTATGCAGGTCGTAAGTTATTCCTTCCCCCCTAATCCGACACTGTGAGTATTTTGTATTGCGATTTTCAGGACGGGGGTTGTGTTGGTCTCTTAGTAAATGGTATACTGTGTAAGGGAAAATGGCCCTTTTTGGATCCTTGACTGGATAAATCAATCAATGTGTTGCCTTTGCATTGTGGTAAAGTGGCATGTTCTCGGGACCAGGGTTGTCTCCTCTTCTCACTCGACAAAAAATTTTGAATATAAGGGAATATGATCTTAATTCCTCACCCTTCAAGCACCCCTATGGCCAATTGCCTGAGCTAAAGCATGCTCGAGTGAGAAGGCTGTCTCCTTTTCTCTATTTTGGTTTCTTACTTAATCTCTCTCTCTCTCTCTGAGTGGTTTGTGCATTGTAGGATTATGGGTCCCATATCCAAATGTTGTGTGGTTGCGTTATGGGAGTTTCTCAGTACTTGTACCATACCTTTGACAAGAAGAATAGTGTGTGACGAGGTGATTAAGTTGAGTGAGTTGAGGAGAGGGTGCCATGGACATGCCTTGCAACATTATTGTCATCGCCACCTCCACCTTTGGAGATAGAGAGAGGATCCACTGCCACCGGGGTGGAGATTTTGCCCTCCCAACAGCCAGAGCTTAAGGCTGATTGTCTAAGAGCTTGATTTGATTTCGAAACTACCCATTTGGCTGAGATTGTTGTCGCTATTTAAGGAGCGGGATAAGGGTCCCTATGAATTTACATCCTTGGACACTCTAAAATCACTTACACGTCTTCTTTTAGGGACAAAAGAAAGCTGGTCACAAGTTCTGTTTATAACTTTCTTGGTTACAAACAGACGAACAATTGAGAAATGAGAATGAGAGAATGATTGGGCTTGTCTAGAATGGCAGAGGCCTTTCTTATTAGTAGAGTGGATTTGCGATTACAACAGATTACAATTAAGGAAAGCTAGGTAAGGATGAGTCATAATCCTTATCCTATCATACAATGAATCTAGACAATCTAATCATAACCCTTATCCTTAAATTCACCCTCAAGTTGGTGGATAGATGTCTCTCATGCCCCACTTGTATACAATAGGATTAAATAGCTTACAATTTTAACCCTCGGTGAAAATATCAAATCATTGAAAATATCAAATAACTGATTTTCGGAAGTGACAAAGGGAATGCAAACCAGGCCTTGTTCAAACTTCTCTTTGATGAAGTGTCTATTAATCTCAATATGCTTACTCCTGTATGCTAGACTGGAATATGAGCTATACTAATTGCTGCCTTATTATCATAGATTCACAGTAGAGTCTCATCAGTTCCTCAGATGTTATCACCATATCACCAAGTAATACTTCAAGCCATATAAGTTTACATATACCTTGAGCCATTGCTCGGTACTCTACTTTTGCATTGGATTTGGAGACCACTGTGATGTAGATAAGTCACTTGGGCTTATTTTATTGCAAATAAGCCTTGGGTTGTGTTATATATGTGTTGGGCCTTTGATCCCATGGGTTTTCTTTGAAATATACCACTTTAATGGGCTTAAAATATGTGTAGAAAGTAGGAAAACGGGATTTATTTAGTGCTTTAATTTAAATTGTTTTAATTCAATAAAGGCCCATTGGGCCCATCGAGTGTACTGTCCTATATGGACTATTAGTTAGTCAGTCCTACTCCATGTTAGAGGTAGAAATCTAGTCCTAGTTCTATTTGAAGTCCTAGTTGTAGTAGGGGTGTCTAGTCTTATTTGGAAACTGGCTCCTAGTCAAGGTCATAGTTAGCAAATTCGGATTTGGGAATTATTCGGACGGAGAATTATTCGGAATAATTCGACTGGTCAATTTAAGGGTTCGGTCAAAAAAGCGGTCAAAAAAGGTGACAAAATAAAAATCGGATTTGGATTCGAGAATTATTCGATTACAAAAATAAAAGTCGGACAAAAAATTCGGATTTTTTTTTATATAATATATTGTATCTTTTTTATTTATCAAGTTATTAACTTGATATGTACACCTAGAAAGAGCAAATTACTGTAGTTCAAATATACAATACAATAAAAAACTAGGAAAAAGCTGTTATTGGGTGATGGAAACAATAGTTGCAGTAATCCAATTTCTAAAGAAATTGTCCTGTAGGAATATAAAAGTTCAAAATCACATCATTCAATCCATGATTCACCTAGTTCTATGATTCCATTATCCATGCTTAAAAGGAAAAACTATTCTAAATAAAGCAAAACATCCACAAAAGCTACATAGTTATTCTTTTATTTCTAATTGCTCCAATTTCTTGCAAGTTTCGTATTGCCCACTCTGTGCAACATAGTTTAGTTCACAAATTTCATTCAATTAAAAAAAAAAAATCCAAACCTATGAAACAGAAGTATAGAACTATATAAGTGTTACAGAACAGAACAACAATCAAATGCAAATTTAACACAGAGAGGGCAGTTAGATACAATCAGAGAAAAACTCCTATGACAGATGATCTATGGCGATTTGTCATAGGAGTTTATCAAATGCAAATTGTTTGAGATAATCCACACATGTGCTGCAAAGATCCTTCTTTGCGATCTAGTAAGAATCCCTTGATTGCAGACAACCATGAGTTCCAACATCCAACACTTACTGTTTTCTCCTTTAAACAATCAAATTATTTTGGATTTTGCTGCCACTGTTCAGGAGGATGATTACTAACCCGTAGCCACAAGAGTCCGCGGGAAGGAAGTGGATCGGAAGTTCGGAACTCAGAAGGACTGAAGGAGTGAGGTCGCCGGTAGCCCATAGCCGCAAGACGGCAAGAGTCCACAGAACCCAAAGATGGCGCTTCTTCAACCGTAAGTGGAAAGTGGAAACCCAAAAGGTCAAACCGTGAGATGGGTCTACAAGCTGAGAAGCCTGAGATGTGTTAGTTTTTTCAGAGAGGGCGAGCCGGCGAGGCAAGACCGCAGAAGGTGACGAGCGGCGAGGTAGGGCCGTAGGAGGCAGAGTGGCGAGGCAGCGAGGCCGCAAGCGCGAGGCAGCGAGGTTGCGAGCGGCTAGGCTACAAGGCGGCGAGGCAGCAAGGCGGCGAGGCAAGGAGACGACGATTGGCGAGGCAATGAGGTGGCGAGGTGCAGGCACTGGTTTTCAGAGAGGGTAAGAGATGGGAGAGATTTGGTTTCCAGAGAAAATCACGCGTTCAGAGTTCGGTTTTGGTTTTTTATGTTTTGTTTTGTTTTTGTTTTTTAAGTGGGTTAATGGTAACCGAATAATTCGGTTTAATCCGGTTTGTTACGATTTATTCGCGTTTTATAATCACTTTTAAAAAAACTGCGAATTTTACCGATTTTTATTTTTTATTCGGATTCGGTCAAATTTTCATTTAATTCTGAAAAATTCGATTCGAATTATTCGGCCGAATTGCTAACTAGGGTCAAGGTATGATTGTAATTCTGTCCTTTTTAAATAGAGGAGCCTATGCACTGATATTTCTTAGACTTGAATGAATAAATTATTGAGTGATTACTCTTTAGCTGAAAAGCTGTTATTGAGAGGTGAGATGCCTAAACCTTTGAGGGGTGTGATACCCAAACCCTAAGGGGTGATACCCGTTTCTTTATTCTCTTTCACCCTTCTCAACCCCCCATTTATTCTATTCTTCTTTTTCTATTTTATTGCTGTAACATTCAAGAGGTACAATTCAGATTCTGTTAAAAGCTATTATAATCCAGAACCGACTAGCATCAGTGAAGATTTTAGGAGAGAGATCGATCTCCATATCTCCCTCCTCTGACCTCTGATCTGTAAACCCTTTTAATGGTGTGTTTTAGGCTGCTATTAGACCACTCGGTCCTCTTCTTGGAGCTGTCCAGATCTGTCCACCAGTTGTTCTGAAGAATCTTGAAGTTTTCTCTCTCCTAGGTCAGAAAATCAAGAAAGCTTGTTACTTGACAACCAGTCATCAGAATCCTCTCAACTTTGGGGATTTTTGTACCCTCCCTAGGGACTATCTACGCCTAAGAGTGCAGCTTAATCGGACTCCTACAGACCTGGCCGCACCTCTCTCTCTCCAGCTCTATAGCAGGTCTTTCTCTCTCCTATTGGGTTGGGTTTTGGGCTAGTTTTGCTCCTATATGGGTATTGTATACTTGGGGGTTTATTTGATGGTCTTATTTCTTTGTTTCCTGATCCTATTTGTATTGTTTGGGGTTATAAATTACTGGGGTAGTTTCTTGTAATCTACTACTGCATTACACTGGTTGTTTCTTGCTTTTCTAGGTAACCAAATTTTCTCCACAGTAGGTACAATATTCGAAGGTAGATCGACGATCATCTATACATCCAACCCAGTCTACATCAGTAAAGGCTTCCAACTTCAAATAACCACGATTAGAGAATAAGATTCCCTTTCCAGGAGTTGATTTTAAGTATCTCAGAATTCGATTTACTGCCTCAAGGTGTGTAGTTTATGGAGCATGTAGAAGACCAACTACCCCCACAACCTTCATTGTGGAGTTGGTGGTTGACCTTAAAAGGGGAATCAATAGGTTCACACCAAAGCATACCAGTCTCATTGAGAATATCTAGGACATACTTCCTCAGGGAGATAAAGATACCTCCCCTGGACCTTGCTACCGCTATTCCCAAGAATTATCTAAGAGGTCCCTTGATCTTGAACTTCTTGGCTAACTGAGCTTTCAACTTGGAGATCTCAATATCATCATACAATAGAGCTGTAACTTTACTACTCTCTTGCTTAATAAACAAATTGTGATTAGCATGACTTTGTTTGTATCCAAACTTATGCATCGCCTTCAGGAACCGGCTAAACCAAACCCCTGGTGACTGCTTAAGGGCCATAGAGAGACTTCTTTAATTTGCACACCTTATCAGTTGTAGATGGAGATGTGAAGCCAGAAGGGATATCCATGTAAACCTCTTAATTTAAGCTTGATACAAGTACCCAGCCCAAGTAAATAACTTCAACACGTACACAATCAAAGCCCCACAACCAGCAACAGAACCTCAACAAGAAGTCCTATCGGCTAGGACAGAATATCTAATAAATTGCAGCAAACAGAAATATAAATAAATCACCTATACTCAGATGATACTAGGTCTCTAAGTAACAATCAGAATATCTCTTAATAACCTGGACTAAACAGTTAGAAATAAGAAGGACTAGGGTTGGAGATTAGGGAAGAAGAGAGAAGAGAGGAAGGAAGAAGGAGAGAAGATGAGAGAAGGAGAAGGGGAAATGAGAGCAAAACATGGAGAGCCTTTCTTGCTCTTTTCAGTTATATTAAGTTCAACCAGAACTTTAAGGAAATTACATTAGACCTCCCCAGGAAGGTTAAAGGGAAAAAATAAAATACAGCTTAGGACAACATAATATAAGAACAATTCATAAACTACCCCTATAACATAAACTCCAACACTCCCTCTTAAGCTGGAGAATAAATGTCATACATTCCCAACTTGCATAAGAGGGTACTGAACTGGGGGAGGAATGAGTCCTTTGGTGAAGATGTCTGCCAGTTGATCACTTGTCCTCACAAATGGTGTGCAGATGTTGCCAGAGTCAATCTTCTCTTTGATGAAGTATCGGTCTATTTCAATGTGCTTTGTTCTATCATGTTGCACTGGGCTTTGGCCAATGCTTATAGCTGTTTTTTTTTTTGTCACAATAGAGTCTCATATGTCCTTCATTGTCATACCCCAACTCGAGAACCAACCGATATAGCCAAGTGAGTTCACAAACTGTATGAGCCATTGCCCTATACTCAGCCTCTACACTAGATCTAGCTATAACTGGCTGTTTCTTGCTCCATGCAACCAAGTTACCACCCACGAATGTGCACTAACCAGATGTAGATCTCCTATAAAAAATGGATCCAGCACAATCAGCATCAGAATAACCTTCTACTTTCAAGTGATTGTTCTTGGCGTATAAAAGTCCTTTTCCTGGAGAGGACTTCAAGTATCTGAGGATGCAGTATATATCATCCAAGTGCCCACTCTTGGGAGCATGCATAAATGACTCACTACTTCCACTACATAAGAAATGTTTGGGCGAGTAAGAGACAAAGAAATCAACTTCCCCACTAGCCTCTGGTATTTCCTTACATCAACAAGAGAAGGGCCACAATCTTCTCCTAGCTTATGATTTTGCTCAATAGGAGAACTTGTCGATTTACAACCCAGCATTCGTATTTCTTTCAACAGATCTAGCATAAATTTTCTTTAGCATATATTGATTCACTTCTTAGACCTTGATACTTCAATACCTAAGAAATACTTCAAGTGTCGTGGATCCTTGATCTCAAATTGTTTGGGCTAGATAAGCTTTTAGCCTAACAATCTCATCATTGTCATCTCCAGTCACCACGATATCATCAACTTACACAATCAATGTTGTGATGGTGCTATTACCTCGCTGGGTAAATAATGTGTGATCTGCTTGACTCTGGGAATATCCATTCTTTAGAATGGCCTGTTTGAACCTCTCAAACCAAGCCTTTGGTGATTGCTTTAGACCATAAAGTGCCTTCTTTAAAGACACCTTACCACATTGGCTGCTGGAAACTTGAAGCCAGGAGGGGGCTACATATACACTTCCTCCTCTAAATCTCAATGGAAGAAGGCATTTTTCACATTCAACTGATATAAGGGCCGATTTCTATTTGCCGCCACAGATTAAAGGACTCTTATTGAGTTATGTTTGGCCACAGGAGCAAAGGTCTCCTGAAATCAATTCCATACACATGATTGTACTCTTTGGCCACCAATCTTTCTTTGTGCCTCTCAATAGCACCATTTGATCGGTACTTGATCATATAAACCCACCTGCATCAAGGATTAAAGTATCGGTATCGGTCGGCTGAAATTAAGATATGTATCGGAGGTATCGTATCGGAGATATGGTAAGATACATTAAAGATACACACATAAATGGATAGGAAACACTTTTTTATAGACTTTTGCATAAAAAATAGTTTAAAAAAAAGCTATATATAACATGGATTATATATAAACACTAAAATGAGAGTATCACACTAAGAATTCAGGGTTTGTAGTTGTCCCATAAATGTAAAATCCTTGTTCTCAACCTTGATTTTCACTTTAATTAGAGTGAAATTGGCTGGCAACAACTTTGGAACAAAAACCCCTAAGAAAAATCGTGTTTTTCTTAAAAAATGACCCATTTTGTCTATTATATGACCATAACGCACCGTATCGGTACATATCATACCGCATCGATATGTATCGATCGATACATTCGATACGCACCGATACGTACCGATACATACTGAAACATACATTTCACCTCGATTTTTAAATTTTCCATGGAGTATCTGTACGTATCGGTATGTATTGTAGATACATATCGATACAAAAGGATTTTAAAATTTTCATGTATTGTATCGGTAGTATCGTATTGGTAAGGGCCGACACCGATACATATCGATCGATACTATCACACCCTGCCTCACATTAAACCAAGGTATGCGGCACTGGATACCTCACTGTACCAGTTAGCCTAAACCACCAAGATCTAATGTAGAGATGAACTTACATAGGTACAAAATCTTCTACCAAATCAGAGTATGCATATAAGGGAAAATTTATATTTTACATAACCCATGGTGATCAATCTAAATGATAAATAATAATTATAGACACAATTGAATTATAACTCACAATTACTATAATATAATCACATCTTACAAGCATAATAATTAAACCTTAAAGAAAAGGAAATACCAGTCCTCCACCATATGTCTCATTGACACAATCTCACAACAATTGCCGAGTCTCGATCCACTCCAGCTCAGGTTCCACCATTTAAAAACATAAATCCACGAGGGGTGAGTTTCACAAGCTTAGTGAGGGGTGAGCATGTAATCACACACACAACATCATGATGCCAACACACTCAGTAATATCCACAGATGCACAGCCATATGATCCATTTTATTTATAAATATCCATTTTAGTTACTAAGTCTCAATATGTGGGTATAAGTGCTATAAGCAATGTAGGTGGTGTCCCCTTCCCAGTAAGTCGGGCCTCAGATATACAAGCTAGTTGCAAGTACAAGTCAGCCAGTCCTGGAAAGAACCTCGGTCCTCTGGCTAACCCCTAGATAGTAACCCCTGACAGCCATGGTCCCGGAATCCCACGCCGTCATCGGTCTCCCTTACTGTTTGACAGTCATGTGTATTGTATGCCGTACCATGCTGTGCCCTCTCAAGATACAGTACGTCGTATGTGGGCGTAGTAGTCCTCCGTGACCTACCACTGAGTGGGATTAGCCATACCTTACCCCTATTGGCAAGGGGTTATAGCACTGAGATGTGATCCTAACCATATGCATCTACATGCATCCATAACATCCATAACATCCGTACACATTTGTGGCCATAGCTGTAAGACTGACCTCTGAGCCCACGGTACCGGAAAGAACCTCGGTCACACCGTGCCTCAGACCGTCAATGTTACAACCATCACCACACAACTATAATTCTACGTATCCACAAAACCTCGATCACATCAAAGTCGGTAAAATCATGCCACATGTGCATTATATATATTTTTATGCAAAATAAATCCAAAACATGGTTTCCATCACATACACATGAGCATGCAGAACATAAAAGTATATAAAAACACTTCGTAAAGTAAAACAATCACCCACTCACCTTGATACCCGAATCTAATGCCTTTTCGTTGAGTTCCCATCCACGCATATCTTTGCCTAGTATCTTAGGTGCCTAATTGATCAATTAATATTTTAGGTTAGTTTTAGTATTCATTGTTCAAGGACAACCCAACTTCCTAAACTTCTATTGAATTCCTTTACCGGAATCCAAACCAACAGTCAGACAGAGGCATTGATTCCTGACTAGCATTTCTCCCAACAACTTACCTACTTAACCAACTTGGCTCCCTAACCCTTATGTAGGTTACTTACCTGATCCGCACAATCTTGGGTTTCCTATTTGTCTGAACAGACCAAGCCACATAGTACAGAGGCCATCAGAGACCCACCGGAGGCAACCTGTGGGTTATCATAGACCTCATCTGACTGGGCTGATTCCCAATGCAGTCTTCTTCCTCATTGTACTATTTTCTATAAAGAGGTATGGTCTTACACTCCCTATGTACATTCCCTGACTATGGCAGAGTCCTCTTAGTCAATTTAGTGATAGGTTTAGGCTCTGGAATTCGTACCACAGTCATCTTTACAGGGCTAAGTTTCACTAAGTATGTATTTGTAGGCCACACTCTTGTATAGGGTGCACCCAGACTAGGGGTGTCAACGGTCCGGGTTGGTGCGGTTTCGGTCCGGTTCCACCGGTTTCGGTGTGACTTTGGAAGTGACGAAACCGACCCATTAAGATTTATCGGTTTCGGTCCGTGTCGGCTGCGGTTTGGGTTCGGGTTGGTACGGTTTGGATTTATTAGGTTCATTTCGGTTTGGATCGGTTTTAAACGGTATGGAGCCATTAGAAACAACCAAATGATGAATTGTTGAACTTCGGTTTCTTAAATCGATTTGTAACCGGGTTGGTTTGGTTTTGGTCTAGTTTGATTCGATTTTCCATACAAATGTATACAAACTATGCAAATTTTGATTTTTTAATGAATTTTGGAGTGTTTCGGTTTCTTACGGTTTGGTTTCGGTTTCGGTCCGGGTTTTGAGCCGGTTTCGGGTTCATCCGGTTTTCGGTGCGGTTCGGTTTGGTTTTGGGGTTACAATACTTGAAACCGAACCGAACCAATAAGGCTTCGGTTCGGTTCGGTCCGGGTTGTTATCGGTTCGGTCCGGTCCGGCCGGTTTTACCGGTTCGGTTTAGGAATTGACACCCCTAACCCAGACCCAACCAACAGCCATATAGGGCTCTAAAACTCCAATTGGTAGGTATGGCTGGGCCCAACCAGCTAGCCGATCAAGCTGCCGGAGCTCATTTTTCGCAGAATCCAATTCTGCCACTGCTATTGCTTTACACTGTAAGCCTAGAAATTGATTCCCTTTCTAGCCTAATTGGTCTGCCCTTGTATGGAGAGTCTTATTTGCTTATGTGGGTAGCATACTAACCCACCTCTGGGAGTAGATTAGCTAACCTAGGTATCTACACATTCCAATTTCAGAAATTCCAGGATTTAGATGGGAATTTAGGAGTTTTAGCACAATTGAATCAATTCTCCATCTTAAACACCAAATTAGAACTATAATGATAAGGTTACAGTCACCAAAGTCCCATGTTATCTCCAATTGAGTCCCATACTTAATTTTTTTGAAAAGAATTTTTGATCAACACCTTCAAAAATTCAATTTTAATCCAATTTAAATTCTAATTTTGTTCTATTGCAGAATTCAAGTTACAATCAGCCAAATTCCCTCATCAATTTGCAGGAATTGACCACGATTACTGAAAGCCCTCTGTTCTAGGGTTTACAGAGATGGTTTCAAGCCAATTGGGTCTCAGAACCTTGTTAAATTTTGGGAAACTAGGAAGCTGATTAGAGCACAGGAATCTGATTACTGTCGTTATTGGACTGAAATCCCTAATCCTAATTATGAATTCAGATGAACCATTTTAAATTCTGCAATAGTACATGGCAGAATTTCATACCTGTTGGATGAACTGTTCAATAGCAGCCCTAGTTGTAGAAGCCCTCTTCGTTACTTTCTTCTTCCCTTCTCTCCTCCTTTCTTCTTCTTCTTCTCCTTTCCTTCTTTTCTTTGCTGCTAACAGTAACCATATAGCTAGGGGTGTCAAAACCTAGCCCGAACCGATAAAACTGACCGATAAAGCCGAACCGAACCAAACCTATCCTTATTGGATCGGTTTTGGACTGAGGTATGTTGGGACCAGCTGAAAACCGGTCCAAACCGAACCGACCAATAACCAAACCGAATGAAACCGGAAAAAAAATAAATGATTATGAGATTATAAATTGGTGAATTGGCCATCCATTTTTTACAATATTAGTTAGCAAATTTTTTATTGTAAAGGGAATTATTACAAATCATTGAATATTAGGTTATGAATAGAGAAATTGATTTGTCAATTGTAATAATGCTTCCAGTGACTATAGAAAACTAGTTGGATAGTTAAATGAATGATTGGAGGTTCATATTGTGATTTAAATAAGTTATCTTCTTAGTAATTTGTTATCCATTGGTTTCAATATTAGTTATCTTTTCCTTACAATGATAAACCATGATTTAATCATACATTTTAAGTGTTCTTTTCGTCAAATCTTGTCACTATAAGTTATGAATGTAAGATTCATTATAGTTCAAGCCCAATAATAAACCGATCTAAACCGGTATTAACCTGATATTGAAAAACCGAAATAAATCGAAACCAAACCGGACCAAAACCAAAACTGACGGATAACCGAAGTTCCTTAACAGATTGGTTTTGGTCTCCCTCATTCCGAGACCGAAATCGAAACCGATTCAACCCAACCGAAACCAAACCGAAACCAAACCGAACCGTCCAATTGACACCCCTACGTATAGCACAAATGAGGCATTAGGGCTGATAAAAATATTTATAGGCCAGCCCAAATGAGACCTTAGGGGTGTTTGGCTAGACCCTATAACTTGATTTAAATTAATTTAAAACTTTAACATCTCATAACCCCATGTAGGCCCCACTTCCCACTAAGGTAAATTGTGGGTTAAAATCCTCAAATAGACCCCTACACATGGTGGGAGTGCAAGGGGCAATGCTGTAGAGAAGTGGCCCCACAAAGAAAACCTAATTTTTCAGTATTCTGCCAATCAAACTAGCTGGCTGGTTGCCTTTTTTTTTGGCCTTCCAGCGGACTAATCCTCTGTCTTACATTACCTGACATGTGTGGGGCTATTCCCACAATTTTGACTATTTTACCTCTCCTACTTGACTATTAAATCTGCCAATTTCTCCATGTGCCAGTTAGGTCCTGACATTGAGGAACAGTTGCTTCAAAATTCAGGGTGTTACAGATACAGTACGATATGTATCGATACTTTAAACCATGCTTGCATCCAACTAGAATTCTCCCCCTTGGGAAGGTCAACCAGTTTCCATGTACAGTTCTTCTCAAGTGCCATCATTTCCTCTTAAATGGCTTATTTCCACGTAGGGTCTAACATAGCCTTAGTAATAGTTTTGGGGATGGAAGTAGAAGAAAGAGCAGCTATAAAAGCAACACTTGTAGGAGAGAGCATCATAACTAGGCTATATGATTAGTACAAGCTCTCTTACCTTTACGAATAACAATAGGGAGATCCAACTCTGAATGAGGAAAGGAGATGATACCTGACTGAGAAAGGGGAAGCTCAGGATGTGGATTCAAAGAGGAGTCTTGGCAGGTCTTCTTTGTCCTTTTTGTGTACACAATATCAGGTGCCTTCTGTGTACAAGGTTCCACAATATCAACGTCATCCACCTCTTTATGTTTCCCAATATCAAAAGAAAACAGAGTCATAGGCAATGGGGTAAAAAATGGAATGGCATCAACAGCCCTTTCACTTCCATTTCCATTCTCCCTCTGAAGAGGATGCTGATGAGGAGCAAAGAAAGGTACAGACTCGAGGAAGGTGACATCTTTTGAAAGAAATCGCGTGTGAGATGAAGGGTGGTAACCTCTGTAGCCTTTTGGTGGTGGAAGAATACCCAAGGAAGAGGCATTTGAGAGCCTTGGGATAGTTTGGTGCGGGAGGATTTGTTAATATGCACATAACAACGGCAACCAACTTCCCTGGGAGGAAGAGAGAAAGCAGAAGATTGAGGAGACGAGTGCAATAGGGTTTTGAGACCCAAAGATTTTGGTAGGCATGCGATTGATGAGAAAAGCAGCAGTAAGAACGACTTCAGACCAAAAAGTTTTAGGAACATGCATACCAAATAAAAGGCTTCTATTGACTTCTAACAAATGACGATTTTTCCTCTCAGCCACCCCATTCTGTTGGGGTGTATCAACACAAACGAGCTGATGGATAATACCAATGTTAGTAAAAAAGTCTTGCAGACCACCATACATGTACTCCCCCCCTTTATCAGACTGGACTATTTTGATCTTGGTTTCAAACTGGGTATGGACTATGTTGTAGAAGTTTTTGAAGGCATAATAAACATCACTCTTCTGTTTCATAAGAATGGTCTAAGTACAACGAGAAAAATCATCAACAAATGAAACAAAATAATGATGGCCAAACAAGGAGTAGTGGGACAAGGTCCCCAAACATCAGTTTGCACAATGTGAAAAGGAACAACATATCTATTACCATGATAAGGATAAGATGAATGACAATGTTTAGCAAAATTATATGTTTCACAATGAAATACATGAGAAGAAGCAAAAGATGTAAAAAAATGAGGTAGTTGTATCCTCATAACAACCAAAGAGGGATGTCCCAAACGTTGATGCCAAAGTATTATAGAGTCTATAGAACTAGCATCACTACGGCCACATGCGTAGGACTGTGGTGTAGTTAAAAAAAGGTAACTGCGGTTCAAGATGGTATAGGCCGCCCTCCCTCACGTCCACTGCCAATAATCCTTTTCGTCACCAAATCCTGAAAAAGGCAATGAGAAGGAAAAATGTGATACAACAATTCAAGGTTTTAGTTAAAGTGCTCACAGACAATAGATTCAAGGTAAGGTTAGGAACATGAAGAACGTAATCAAGTGAAATGGAAGAGGTAATGGGGATACTGCCTTTACCAGAATTAGAGGAGAATGTACCATCAGCTACCTGGATCTTATCCTTACCAGAACAAATGGAGTAGGAGTTATAATATTGGGATGTACTAGTCATGTGGTCAGTGGCACCAGAGTCAATGACCCACGATGGAGCGGTGGAAGGTGCGGAGGTGGTGATATGCTAGCGGAAGCTGAGGCATCCTATGAGGTAGATGGGCTAGCAAACTAAGATATGAACCGGCGAAGCACTGAAATATCATCCCTGGAGAAGGAGCTGGTATCTTCCTGTGAGAGGCCTCTAGTATCAATCTGTCACAGTAGCATGGGCTGTAGCCCCTCCTTTGCTGCCGCCACGTGTGCCAGTAGATCCACCACGTGTACTAGGACGGCCATGAAAGACCTAGCACCTCTCTTGAGTGTGGTCAAGTTTCCCACAATGATCACACTGTCGTCTATCTATGTCATCTCCACGGGATGGCCCTTGGCCTGGGCCGCCTTCACGCCGTTCATTATTGGTAGTGGAAGAAAGAGCAGAGCGCTCAAGTGAAGGTGTAGAATCCATGGCACCTCCTGGTCTCCTCACTCAAAGGGTAGCTACACACCTCGTCAAGGGATGAAAGAGGTGACCAGCCAAAATCTGTATCTTGATTTGCTCATAGTTTGAATTCTACCCACCTAGAAGAATCAGAACACGCTATTTTTCAAGAGATCTATATACCTTGGCTTCATCATCAGGATTGGTCAACTGAAGATCTCGGTATTGATCATACTCCTCCCAGAGTCCTATAATAGTATTATAGTAGTCAGAAATGGACTTGGTCCCGTGCTTCATGGAGAGAGCCTGCTGAAGGAGTTGGTAGACCTTCACAGAATCACCTATCCTGTCATAGGTCTTAGAGACACTATCCCAAATATCCTTAGCAGTTTCCTTCTTTATAAATCTCCTACCTATTTCAGGTTTCATGGAAAAAGTAGCCAAGTCATAACAGTAGAGTTTGCAGTTTCCCATTTTTGGTACCCAAGTTCTGCGACACTAGGAGCCTTGATAGCCCCAGTAATATACCCTAGCTTCCCTCTACTCTGCAGGGATAGTTTCACAGAATGTGACCAATCCAAATAGTTGGTACTATCCAACTTCACAAGAGAAATCTGAGCGTTAGGATTGTCAAAGAAAATCGAACTGGGGTTGGTATTACTCGACCCACCCGATATAGCTTCCGTAGGTTCCGTGAGATCAGACATGATGTAAGGATACTCCTAAAACAACACCAATGGTGACCCAAACCAAGGGGATGATACATAAGTCTCAAATATTGTCTTCTCAGGACCCAAAAAAAAAAAAAAAAATTTTTCCGGCAAGTTAGTAAACCATGAAACCTATAACTTGATTTATGGCACAAATGAGGCATTAGGGCTGATAGAAAATATTTATAGGCCAGCCCAAATGAGACCTTAGGGGTGTTTGGCTAGACCCTATAACTTGATTTAAATTAATCTAAAACTTAACATCTCATAACCCCATGTAGGCCCCACTGCCCACTAAGGTAAATGGTGGGTTAAAATCCTCAAATAGACCCCTACACATGGTGGGAGTGCAAGGAGCAATGCTGTAGAGAAGTGGGCCCCACAAAGAAAACCTAATTTTTCAGTATTCTGCTAGCCAAACTGGCTGGCCGGTTGCCCTATTTTTGGCCTTCCAGCAGACTAATCCTTTGTCTTACATTACCTGACATGTGTGGGGCCATTGCCACAAATTTTGACTATTTTACCCTTCCTACATGAATATTAAATCTGCCAATTTCTCCCTTCTACTGCTGTACATGTGTGATCCATAAGATAACAGCTTATTTCCCATATGCCAGTTGGGTCCTGACACTGGGGAATGACTGCTTCAAAATTCAGGGTGTTACAGCTTGTCCAGTGTTACTGCTTAGGTAACAAATAGAAAGGATTGGTTGGGGCAGAATGGAAAACCTGCATGCTCAACCAAGATTTGTGATGAATGTTTCACTGGTTTTCTGATTTAAGATGGCTGACAAATCAGTGTCTGAGATTTTTAAGGATGTTGGCTATTGAAAATGGCTTCAAATTTTGTGTCTCCTAATGGAAATACCACACACTCAATCTATTTCTATTCAAATTGATGAGATATCCCTGTTGATCAATAAAAATGATCTAAAGTAATTAGATGCCACATTTCATTCAAAAGTGATCTTGGGATTGCCAAATTTCGAGAGTGTTGATTTAGCTTTCCAGTACTCATGTTTTTATTTCCTTATGTTTCTTCCCTTTGCAGGTATCTGCTAGCAGAAGCAGGTGACACATTATTTGCTTCCTTCATTGGAACAAAGCAGTACAAGTAAGCATGGTCATGCCCTTCTCAACTTTCAAAATTTCAAAGATTCATAAAAAATATTGACATTTCTTCTGCTATTCTTTTAAGGGATATAATGGCTGATGCTAATATACTGCAAGGTGCCATATTTCATGAGGATACTGCAGAAGATATTGAAGAGAATGAAGTTGCTGAATCTGAACAACTACAAAGCAAAAACGAAGAAAATCGTAGAAAGCCACTTCAATCAAAGCCCAACCACCAGAAAAGTAAACCCAGACCTGCTGCTCATCGGGTAAGATTAATGTTTCCTTCCTCAACATCACCCCTCGCCCCCAAAAAAAAAAAAAAAAAAAAGAACAAATAGATTGTGGGATTCTCAGTGTTAGGTCTCTTTGCCAGTGTTTTCTGTGGTTGGTGAATAACTGGCTGATGATTCAATTGAGCAAGGGGTCATGAAGCTTAGATTTTGTTTTGAGAAATACTTCCTTTGTAGCCACAATCTTGTATGTGCACTTTGTTATCGGTTGTGATCTTTAGGTTTGATGGATGTCAGGTAGTTGGCATCCTATGTTGTATTATTTTGTATCTCATTTAATTATCTGTAATCAGTAAAGCAATGTTTTATGTCTAGGGTTTCTTGGCTCGTGCCAAAGGGATACCAGCATTGGAATTGTACAGGCTTGCTCAGAAAAAGAACCGAAAGCTTGTCCTATGTGGACATTCTCTTGGTGGTGCAGTAAGTACGCTTGATCTTTTTTCACTAGTGGCTATTCAGACTACACTTTTTTATTTATGTGTGCTCGATGATGTAGGTAGCAGTGCTGGCTACCCTTGCCATTTTGAGGGTTATTGCTACTTCATCTCCATCAAAGGAAAGTGAAAGAGTTCAAGTCAAGTGTATCACATTTTCCCAGCCCCCCGTTGGCAATGCTGCTCTAAGAGAGTAAGTTTCTTGGCATATCTCCTATGAAAGGTTTTGGTCTGTATATTTTTTGGAATCCAAGATCAACTGGTGCTAATGATGGCATACAAAATTTTGACGTTCTCTTCTACTTGTCAAAGTGAGCCATTGATAATTTGGGTTTTCTACTTCCAGTTATGTCCACAGAAAAGGATGGCAGCACTATTTCAAGACTTACTGCATTCCGGAGGATTTAGTACCACGTATACTGTCACCTGCTTATTTTCATCACTATAATGCACAACCATTGCAAACATCTGCTGGATTGGGGACTAGTGGCCCATCATTGGTGAAACATGAAGATAGGTTTGAGGGGTCAAAAACAGTTAAAACCAAAGAGAATGAGGGGGAGCAGCTTGTGTTGGGTTTAGGACCGGTGCAGAATTCTTTCTGGAGGCTTTCGAGGCTTGTGCCCTTAGACAGTGTTCGTAAACAGATCAATAGATTTACAAGAAGACAAATTGAACCAACAGAAATAAATTCAGGATCTTCTAATGCTGGCTTGGCGCCAACCATTGATGAAGTTGCACCACAGTCTCTTGAGATCCAAGAGGGTTCAGATGGAATTTCCCTTAAACCTTTATCTGATACAGACAAAGATGCCCTCGATGAAGCAAAAAGTAGCAATGCAGCAGGAAAGAGCAGCACTACCATGGGGAATTCTGGGGGATGGCGCAGAGTGCCATACCTTCCTTCCTATGTTCCATTTGGGCAGGTAACTCATACAATCTGATATTTTTATTTGTCATCATTTTTTATTATACTGGACTTGCACACATGGAGGATTGTGGATTGCTTTTGCTTTTCAGAACATTACTGTTGCTTGCCTTGGTTTATGAGGTTTTAGCATTAGTTTGAGGCACTCTGATTGGCCTCTTTGACTTGGACATTTTCCCATAATATTAACTGCCCCAACCCCCAACACCATGTCTAAACTTCCAATAGTTACTATTTTTTATGCCTATAAAAAATGGAGATGTTGTCTGCGGATTATCTTTATTATTCCTTACTATTAGCTGCAGGATTTTTAATCGTATACTTCATATCAAAAGAAAGAAGTGGAAGAGGCAGTTTTTTATTTAAAAATATTGCTTTGAGTTACCTTGTGGTGCATGACTGTGAGGCATAATGGTGCCTTCTTTTATTCTTAAATTAAAATTTTGTAGATGAGAAATTTATTGGAAGAACACGCACACAGATGCACATTTAATTGTGTATGCATGTCATATCTTTCTTGCCTGAAAACATCCATGCATTGGATTTTAGTATATACTGAAAATCTGGATGGCACCTACACATATCATGTCTCTTGGTTGAAACTCACATTCACAAGGTCTACACATGAAATGTTTACACTGAGCATGTGAGACTCACTTGCACAAGGTCTACACATGAAAATGTTTACACTGAGCATGTCTCTTGTTATTCTTTTTGGTACTGCTTCAAGAATTTGGCATCACTTTTTGGTGTCTTTAAGGGTAATGATGTTTAGAAAAGTAAAATGAAAAGAGTGGGAATTTTCTTCAAGTGGCTTGCATATCGGGCACTAGGTAGGGATTTCAGGTTTATGCCACTCCAAGGACTTTCTTGATAGAAACTGACTTAAAATTTAGATTTGATTGATGTTTTAGGACTTCCACATCTACAATAGGACTTTATTTTATTCCTCTGTTGCTTCGAGCCTTCCGACAGGTGTTGTATTCTGTATCCAGTTCCTGCTTGTCAGTGGTCTTCATTGTCACTATTGAAAGGAATACAGATTATTTGCTATTCTTGAATACTATGTATTGGTTTTATTCATATGTTATTAGGTTATACATATTGCTAATGGAATTTATTTCCTTAACTTTGCTGAACAATCACATAAAATGTTCATATTATAGGCACTTGGGGGGGTTGTTTACTAGAAATCTTATTCTGGATAACTCATATCATGCTTGTGCTACTGCTGTTCCTATAGATTCTGCAAATATAATTGTAAACTCATCTAGAAGTAACCTTGCTATTTGTGCTATAAATCAGCTTTATCTCTTGGGAAACTCTTCAGTTGAATCTCTCTCCGATGCAGAGTACTCAAAATTAACATCGGTATGAGCTTCCTTTATTCTTACGTCTAATTTCAGGACTTTGTCAATTGGACCTAGTGTGATTCTCAAAGCGTTTCATGTTACGGAAAATGTTTTTTGTGGGGAAGTGTGGCCCGTGCCCTGGCACATGGGGTTTTTGTGTTGGGGGATGACCAGCACCCCATGAAAGGGAAAATGACGTTTCTGTTGATGCTTCCTCATGCACTCCCATTGGCCCTTGCGCACGCGTAGAAACTGTGCTTCCCCACAGAAACACTTCCACTTCATATTATTATCAATTTGTAAAAGCAGTAAACAAATGTACAGAAATTTGTTGATGCTCTCATCTTATTGCTTTGTACTGGCAAAGGCATTTGCAGGTGAGGTCTGTGCTATCAGAAATGAGGGAACTATTTCAATCACATTCAATGAGGTCGTATAGGTCTCGCTTTCAGAAGTAAGAGTTACTACTTGTTGTACTCTAGAATTTTCCTGTTTCATCTAGTGCTGCTTGATGTTCTTATCATCAGCCATCTTTTTCTGGTGGGTGTCTTTGTTTATTGGTGCTGTTAAAACACTTCAAATCTTTTGGGGAAATTGTTCAGGTTAAAAAAGTTGGTTTTGGCCGGGTGAAATTATTTTCAATTCTATGTTTTTAGTTTTTGACCCCCCTGGTCCCTATCTATTTTCATTTGCAAATGTTTTCCATTAGATGAGAGGTTCTCAGGGAATGCTTTTATTTGTCAGAACGATGGAGTTTGGAGTAGTGACATGCTTTGTAAAGCATTAATTAATAGGGTATGGAATATGTTGTTCTGTGTATCTCCATGTAGTAAGTTTCCAAGTTATACTTTCTCTTTGTACATTTTTTCCCATTGGAAAGGGGGGGGGGGTGACTTGTCTTGTACAAGAGCTTGCTTCCAAGTTTCTACCTCAGATGCTTGCACCTTTTTGTATGTCATTTGGTTTTGGAGTATTCCCTTTGTTAGTGATCCATTTTCGTGCATCAGACAAAATGAATAAGAGAGAAAATCCAACTCATTTTTTAACACGATGCTAATTTTCTTGGAAATTCTAATCGATATTCATATTCTTGAATTCATTGATTTTTTAAGTCTTATGTAACAATCCAAATGTGATCTAACTGTGACTGGTCTTCCTTTTGGAAGTAGGGGAAAAAAGGAGGAAAAAGAAATTGCTTGAACAAAGAGGAAGATGGTTATTAATATTGCTTTGTGGAACATTTGTTGTCACATTGTTGGAACTGAAACAAAGCATCTCCTTATAACTGAAAAGCAATAGAGAGTAAACATTCTAATCTGTTCACTCCAAACAGTCCCTGAAAGAGTAGAGAAATGACTATATTATTAGCTTGGGAAAAAGAACACCGCCTGGTTGCGTGGTCCCTGTGTCCAGACATAGGAGCATGGGAAATTACTGCCCTGTTCCATGTGAAATAAAAAATCCCATACATTATGCCCCTGCGCACGCTACCAGTGTGGAGGCCATGAGACCAGGCAGTGATCTCTTGCCCTATTAGCTTATATAGAACTCGATTCAACTCAGCCTTATGACAACTAAATGGGGTCGGCTACATGGATCCTTCTTCTCCAATCAACTATAATCAAAGCTATACTTGTTATTAGTCCTAAACTATATTATTAGTTTATGTAATATAGTAAGAACTCCAGTTTTGGAACTTGATTCACGCTTCTTTCTTGCAGAATCTATGACTTGTGCATGTCTGCTAATGCTTCTCCATTCTTGGGAATCGATCAATTACCTCAGTTCCCACATTTACAACAATGGCTTGGTCTTACAGTTGCTGATGCTGTAGAGCTTGGCCATATTGTAGAGTCCCCTGTTATACGCACAGCTACATCTATTGTTCCTCTAGGTTGGAGTGGTGTTCCTGGTGGGAAGAAGGAAGAATGGTTAAAAGTTGATATCACTGGTTATGGATTACATCTCTGCACACTAGTTCAGGCTCAAGTGAATGGTAACTGGTATTGCCTATTATCTCCTTTTACATCTTGTTATTTTATATAGTCAGCGTTTTAAAGTTGTAAAATGATCAAGGATTAAAGTATTGGTATCGGTCTCCATTTCGGTCGGCCAAATTTAAGATACGTATAGGAGGATATTGTATAAAAACCCTAAGATACGCTAAAGATACACACATAAATGGATAGAGAATACATTTTTATAGATTTACATAGAAAAGCAGTAAAAAAATATATATAAATAGCATGTGTCATGCATAAAAACTAGAATAGAGAACACTTCACTAAGAGACAAGTGCATTCAATTGAAATTGTTCAAAAGGACGAGGTTTCTCACATGTAGTAATGGTCTATTGTCGACTTTTGATGAAATTTGAAATTATGAACAAATTGATGCAATAATTCATGTTTAATGCAATATTTTAGTTTGTTTTACCTAAATCTCTTCAAACATAGCAAAAAAAGAAGTAAAACAAACTTAGTTGTTTGATCTTGCCATCTAGCTTATTCTTAAAAAATGCTACTAGAACACTGCAGAAGAGATGGCAATAACTTGGGCAATCATGACATGAGATACAACATTCAATTTTGTGGAAGGATCAACACACTTGGCTGACAAACAACATTAAATGGAAATGATGACATTGGTTGTGATGATTCTTTTAGAAATTAAGAATTAAGTGAAATGGAGATATCAAACAGTAGACACTTGTCTGGCTGCAAGGACTCGGTTGATGTAAACTTGAGGAGATGATCAACATGAGGGTGCCATAATTCATGACAAGGAGGATATGAAAGAATGGTAAATCAAGATTGTGAAATCTGTTGGGTAGAAGTGCAGTTGTGCTTCAAATTTGGGAAACAATATTTCCAGTGAGAAGAACAAACTCTGTTTTGAAAGTGAAAGGGGTTCTATGGATACGTATCTGTGAGTATTGGCTGCATCGATGAGTATCGGTTCGATTCGATACTCATCGATGCATTAATTCAATTGTTCAGGGCTCAATCATATGATACACTTCGATATATAGAAATTTTTTAAAATACATGTATCGTATTGGTGTCGACTGATACCGATATATATTGGTCAATATAGGACGATACACACCGATACTCAAAACCATGAAAATGATAATGGAGTAAATCATGACCACAGTTGTCAAGGCGTTGCCTAGGCATCCAGGAGGCTTTGCTTGGACTGGCGCCTTGGTCACCTAGGTGGTGCAATGCTGGAGTTGACATAAATTTTGGTCCCCGTCGACCACCTTGGTTCGCCTAGGCACCATGACAGCAATTGACTCATTAGAATGCTGTTTCAGACTTGATGATTTCTAAATGCTGAAGGACGTAAAATGCAAGTATGTGGGTTTAAACAAGTAGAGGATAGGATTGATGGGATCAACAATTGTAACCTGAATAAATTCAAAGGGATTCTTCACACAGATATCATCAGAAAAGATGATTTTTGTTTTTCGACTGCATAACTTATTTCTGATGTACCTATATAAAGGTAAGCAGGGACTTTATTAAAGGACTTTAGTTTATATGTGCCAATTATCCAGTTGAATCTTAAGCGCAAATTGATTTAGATTCGGAACTTTCTTATCTAGAGTCCCGACTATAGTTGACATTTTCTAATAATTTATGCCCTTGGTTGACATACTGTGTATTAAATACTAGGTGTTTTTGAGTTTTTATAATATTTGATAGTCAAAGTGATTAAATTTAGAGGAAATATCACTCCCCTCCCCTGAACTATGGCAAAATATCAAATTCCTTGTACACTTTTTCAAAGATATCACTCCCTTCCCCCTAAACTCAAAGATTCTATCTATCGTCCCTCACCATTTGAAATGGCTATTAAGTCATCAATTTTTTTCCCTAGTACCGAAACTACCCCATACATGTTGAATATCCATTATGTCCTTCCTGATGTAAAAATTGACCAAACCCCTTTTCCCTCTCAAAGTCTCAATTGATCAAACCACTTCTCAGCAAAACTCTCTGCATCTCTTCAAGTTTATTCATCTTCAATGATCAGAGCCTTGGAGAAATCTTGTGGTCACGGAAGATCATTCTTGTAATCTGCGCTTGAAAGAAGAGGATTTAGACTACTAAATTAAATTGAAAGAGGTGAATGAGAGATTAATTTACCAGAATTTTACCCAAAAAAAAAAAGAGATTAATTTACCAAGAAACTTGAAGAAGGAGATGCGGAGAGGTTTGCTGAAAAGGGGTTTGATTGATTGAGAGGGAAAAGGGGTTTGGTCGATTTTTACATCATGAAGGACATAATGGGTATTCAACATGTATGGGGTAGTTTCGGTATTAGGAAAAGAATTTGATGACTTAACAGCCATTTCAAACGGTGAGGGACGATAGATAGACTCTTTTAGTTCAGGGGGAGGGAAGTGATATTTTTGAAAAAGTGTAGGGAAACTTGATATTTTGCCATAGTTCAGGGGAGGGGAGTGATTTTTCCTTTTAAATTTATAACATAATTGATCATGCAAGGGACAACATTTTTCATATGATTAAAATTGGGATTTTACCGAGTATTGATAATTCGCATGTAGGGTCCAAAAGAACACTGCAAGTCCTATTGGCAAAAGACCATTTAGATTGTAATGGAAAAAAATTCATAGCTATTTATGGTCTTTAAATTTATCTAAAACCTTGGTCTTCTGCTACATTGTTTATTGAACCTTCCATGAGCTTTCCCTGGATTGAGCTAATCCCCATGACAGTATCTTCTTGGGAGGTGGTTTTACCAATCTTACTGTGTGTGCACTTATCAGGAAAAAAAAAAAACCTTCTTAATGTGTGCATTTCTTACTTATCGAAAGAAATGAGAGAGGGGGAAAAAAAAATAGAAGAAAAAGAAAAGTTGTTACAATTTTGTTTTGATGCCTGTCTTCCGGGGTGTGAAACATATTCTGAGATGTAAGGTTCCCATTGTAACATTCAGAAGTTTAGCCATGTGAGGGCATTGAGTAATTGTTTTGTTCAATAGCTTAGTTGCTCCTAATTATTCACCTTGTTTGTCTATTGCTTATCTTGGATGTTATTTGTAAATATATGTATGTGCTCTTTCTCTCAAGGCTGTCAAATCGCCTAGGCAATAGACCAGTCTCGAGGGATCAACCAAGACTTAGACAAGCCACACTGGGCCATTCTCTTCTGTGCTAATTTTATATCAAATTGTGAGACCTATAAGTCATGAAAACAACCTATATATCCCCCAAGAGAAATGTTGGACTTCTTAGTCGTCTTAACTGGTAGAGCATGTGGCTTGTGTACCACATGATGTAGGTTGAAGTCCTTCTACAGACAGAGAAATCGTACTCTATTGCCTACAACAAAACCAAAATAGAAACACAAATTTCCCCAACGTAAAGCCACAAGAAACTCACAAATCACAATTTACGGAAACTAATGTATGATTTACAAATGTTAATTCTCTAATCTTAATAAGATCTTGCCTCCCTTCCCTTCCCCCCCACCCCACCCCCCCCAAAAAAAAAAAAAAAAATTACAATGCGCACAAAAGCAGTCAAGTTGCCAACATTGATACATATAAGCATACAGTGACAAGTTCAACAAAAAAAAAAAAAAAAAAAAACATCCCAATCTTCATATGGAGCAAACTCTAATTCTGTCTCGAACAATTTTTTTCCATATGTCTAACTAGATAGTTTGTGCAGCAAAAATAGAGTGTAGGTGCATTCTTGCTTGCCCAAGCAGCCACCTGGAAATCTAGTCGTGTGCCTAGCTCAACCTCGCCTAGGGAAGACTTGTCTTACCCCCCCCCCCCATTCACTGCCTGGTCACCCAGATGGCACTTGCGTTGAGACCATGCTTGACAACATGCTCTCGCTCAACCATTTATATATTCTTTCGTTTTCATTAGCATGTTCATGGTGGGAGTTTGTTCTGTATGTCCCATTCGTCTCATGAGATCACATTTTTTTTGGGTGCAGGTGTTCTACCACAGTAGAGTCATTACCCTCAATGCCGCCTTATCCTTCAGCTAATGGATTAGAGACGGATTTACAAAAGATACGGGTCTTAGTTGGACCCCCACTCAAACGGCCCCCAAAAAATCAGATAATAGTAGATCCTTTGATACCGGGCTTTCCTTCAGTTGATACGGAATCCATCAATCCCAGCAGAAAATACAACATAGGATCACACCAGGAGGGTGGAAGCATCCACCCTGAAGGTTTAGATGGTTTTGTCATATTCTGTACAAGTGATTTTACTACCGTCTCAGAGGAAGTTCATCTAAGAACTCGTAGAGTGCGATTGGTTGGTCTTGAGGTATTTTTATTTAGATTTATTGTTATTATATTTGTTATTGTGGTATTTCATAGCTTGATGGGCTGTAAATTGACTCTGGATTGTTTTAGGGTGCTGGCAAAACTTCTTTGTTTAATGCTCTATTGGGCCAGGGCCAGGGCCAATCTACCACCATCTGTCTTGAGGGTTTCCCTCCAGAGGTCAATAGTCAAGAAGGAATTTCTGGTGGCATATGCTATTCAGATTCAGCAGGAATAAATTTGCAGGTACCTTTTCTAAGTTGATCAGCTTTCTGCTTCCCTTCATACTGTCATCGTGACAATTATGTCTTCTACTTATATATCCTTTTGTACTGGTTATACAGTGAACGGCGCATTTCATTTTTACTTTCTTTGTGCTTCTAAATTGTGCACACAAGATTTTTTTTACTCTAGGCCTCATTTTTGTCACTGGAAAACCTGAGTGGCTCTTATTAATGAGTTCTCCACTTTGGACCAAATTTATTTTCACTGCAAGGTGTGAACCTAGATTTTATGCATGTTTTACTAATGAATATGTTGTTCCATATCACATTTATTGAGGTTATTGAGAATCATATATGCTCTTCTATTGATGAACAATGATTTAATCGATTGAGGTATCATGTATCGGGATTGGAGTGGGTATATTGGGCAGTCTCTATCTTCCAATGCCAGAGGATACTATGAGGAATTCGCCGTTACTTCTCTGGGATCTTTCAATGGCGACTGATCTGTTTCGCAATTGGCAGAGCCTCATCTGATCTCCAGTTACAAAGTTCTAGATCCTTCTTATCGATTGTCAAACAAGAGTATTAGTAGAACTAATTGCAAACAGAATAGGCTGAAGTGACATCTACTCTTAGTAGGACTCCTATATGATCCTATTGTTTGCTATTTTAAGTAATTAAGGGGTAGACTACGATAGACATACACACTGGATCTATCGTGGTTCATATTACTCTCCCTCTTCACAATCACAGGTACTGGTTTCAGATCCTGTTTCGCTACATGGTATCAGAGCTGTAACTAGTCCTTGCTATCTCCTTGCTCTCTGTTTTGAGAGTCAAACTAGGGTTTTTTAGTATGTGGTGTACAGCCACCTATGCTTTCCATTCCACTTTCTGAAACCCTAGTTGATAGAAGAAGAACTAGGGTTTATACCGATGAAGATGATAAATTTGTATGATGAAGTCATACCTGAATTGTTCATCGCTCTGCTGCTATTGCTACTGAATTGATTATCTTTTGCTGATATCAATTGATTATGGTTTATTCCTGCTATGGCTATTGGTCTCATGTGATTGGAGGAGATTGAGCTGCTGCTTTTGCTATTGCTGTTATTGGAGGACACTGAAGGACCTTCTTTGCTTTGATATTGATTCATGTTTTGCTTTTATCGGAGGAGATTGATGATGATTCCTATGCTATTGCTCGGTGATATCGTTTGCTCTATGCTACTGCTATTGCTGTTTTCGGAGGAAATTGAGATAGTTTATTGCTGTTGGTATTGTTTGCTGTGCCAAGGTCTGTGTTCTGACCAATTCTGTTGAGAGCTAAACTCAAAATTAGGACTGTTCATCTTTATCGTAAGACTAAGTTGAAGGTTGATTTGTGGTTATTTGAGGGACAGCTCTCTCTCGATTTAGGCCCAGGTACAGGTTCTCCACCATCGTCTCTTGATCGAAGGTTGAAAAAGTCTCCCCATGGTTATCATCCCCCCTAATTCCCTGATTTCTCGGTTATGAGCTTGCAATCCCTATTTTTTTTTTTAAGTCGATGGGTTTCTGCTGGCTGCATGACTAGCAAGAGGATAAAGACAGTCTCACTATTTTGCTTTATTTATGTTCTCAGATCACATAATTGCTCCTCCCTACTACCTCTAATTTATTACCCTTCAATCTTAAGTTTATTACACTTTACCCTTGTTTTCTTTACCATTCCAAGTTTTCCTCTCCTTTGGCTTTGGCTTATAATTGAATTTCAAATTATGGTACTGCCACCCTATTGTGACTTTCAGTTTGTTAGAGTATGAGTAAGTGTGTCGGTTGGAGGGCTATGGGTGACCATAGACCTCCATACCATGGGATTATATTTGACACAAGCATATCTTTGTTAGTTTCCTATTGGGTTAAGGGTAATTGGTAACTAAGTTAGTTTCTTTTTTGATTATGTCTTCTACTTTCCTATTTGGATTATGATTATGTAATAGATAGTCTATATATTGAATAAAAGGGGAAGTCCCAATCACACATTGTTACTCCTCAGTTACACCAATCTCTTTGTCTCTCTCTTGTTTCTTCTTCTTTGATTCTGGTTCTCAAATCTTTACACAGTTTATTTACAATTCAGCCATTACTCTTATGGCCTTCAAAATAGTTACTATTTTGCCACTAAGTATTTGGTTTGAGTTTTTTTTACTTGGATGGGCCTATAAATGTGGCTAGAATTTACAGAATTGCCATTGGTCTTTTATGTTTGCAATTTTATTGCTTTGATAGGCTTTAAATCACATCACTTTGGAGTAGCATTTTTTTGAATATTGGTAGTTACATGAAGTGATGTTTGTTATTGTTATTATTGGAGATCATTTTCTCAAATTTGTTTAAATTTGGCTTATCTGGGATTTTATTTGCTACCACTATTTTTTTTTTTGGTATGGGGTTGAAGTCATTTTGTTTCTGACTCCCATGTGATGATATGTGATCATTTATTGCATTCTCCGCATTGTCCACGTGTAATGCTACACGTGAGGGGGAGTTTGGAGTTATTATCTACTTTGCTGGCATTATTCTCTACTTATGTCATCAACAAAGTGTCATCTACTTATTTGAAGATCATAGTTGTCAAGGCGCCAAGGCGGTGGAGGGTTGTCTAAGCGCTTAGGCGAGAAGGTACCCGCCTTAAGGCGAACAAGGCGACCAAGTGTTATTTTTCCTATTTTCTAACATTATTTAGTAATCATATATACCTTGTATCAAAAAAAATCAAGATTAAGCAACATTAAGTAATTAAAAATCAACATTTAGCCATATTAAATCATGAAAAATTAACATTAAATCATATTAAGTTATAAAAAATAGAGAAAATTGCATTGCCACCCCCTGAACTTTGGTACTTATTCAATGCCACGCCCTGGACTTTTCGAAACACCAAATACACCCCTTGAAAATTCAAACAATTCTAAATCAGTCCCTGCCGTTAGCCGACCGTGTTAAGTGAATGAAAGTCTGTTAGTTTTTTTACAAAATGCCCAAAACACCCCCAGTTATTGTGAGAGGACAATATTGCCCTCCCTTTCCCTTCTTCTAAACCCACTCTCTCCCTCTCACTCCTCACTCGTACGAACAAGGGAGAAGAAGAAAACCTGTAACTTGACCACTCCCCTCCGGCATGCGATTCTCAGACCATATCCCCATCGGCGTGCGATTCTCAAACCATCTCCCCACCGGCGTGCGATTCTCAGAACCTCTCCTCCCCGGCGACGGAGAGGTTGACCATTTCATTGGTCTGTTCTTCTGAGACAACTGGTATTAGTTTCAAGCACATTTAAGAAAACCATGCATTTTGCCATTGAATAGCTAGTGTATTAACAGTCAAGAAATGTTATGGCATGAATATACTGTTGCTGTAATTGGCCATCATGAATTGTCATCTCATTACAAGAAGACTACGTGGGCATTAATATGGGTAGAAACTCAAGGCCAGCAAATGTGTCAATGGAGTTCATGGTGAAACAAGGGATAGGCATGAGGCGTGGGTAGTGCTTGGACTTTTCTTATCAATTGTAACAGATTGGTATTCAATAGTTGGGTATGGGTCTATTTCATATGCTAGTATCTTTTTATCATTTTCTCTCGGGCTGTGAGCATTGTCCTCTTGAGAAGTTTTGTTCTCTATTGTTCTGGCTATTTTATGAAGTAAGTTGTTTTCTATTAAAAAGTTAAGACCACCGTTTCATCATCTAGAATCTTCATGCTAAGGTTTGCAAGGGTTAGTAGTTGTTCAACCGTAGTTTGAAATTAGTTCAGAATGACTTGGATGAGAAGAATATGTGAATAATACGTGTTTGTCTTTCTCAGCCTCTGAAAGAAAGAGAAAGATGGAGGCAGAGGTGAGAAGACGGGGTTTAAGGAGGGCGGGGCTAAGGAGAGGTTCTGAGAATCGCACGCCGGCGGGGAGATGGTCTGAGAATCGCACGTGAGCAGTCAAGTTGCAAGTTGTCTTCTTCTCAGTTTGGGGATTTCCTTGTTCGTATGAGTGAGGAGTGAGAGGGAGATTGTGGGTTTAGAAGAAGGGAATCGCACCCTAGTGGGGAGATGGTCTGAGAATCGCACGCCGGAGGGGAACGGTCAAGTTGCAAGTTTTCTTCTTCCTTGTTCGTATAAGTGAGGAGTGAGAGGGAGAGTGTGGGTTTAGAAGAAGAAGGGAAAGGGAGGGCAATATTGTCCTCTCATAATAGCTAGGGGTGTTTTGGGCATTTTGTAAAAAAACTAACGGACTTTCATTCACTTAACACGGTCGACTAACGGTAAGGACTGATTTGAAATTGTTTGAATTTTTAGGGGGTGTATTTGGTGTTTCGAAAAGTTTAGGGGTGAATTGAATAAGGACCAAAGTTCAGGGGGTGGCAATGCAATTTTCTCTAAAAAATAACATTTAGAGGAATGCTCTTGTTCTATAATAAGTTTGACTGGTCAAATGATTTATTTTTACATGAGATTTTTTGTATTAGTTTTAACATAAAACCAGCTTCCAACAAGTCTAAGATTACTTAAGTCTGAGTTGTAATGACAAAGTTATGCTCCGGTCAAACTTATTTTTAAGTGTGCGAATGCTGTTAAAATTGCCTGAATGAAAATAATTTTATGGATATCAAAACAAAATATTATTTTACTGGAATTTTGGTTTTTAGCAATGTTTTAACATGATAGAATTTATAAAATTTTCATAATTGAGAAAAACCCCAGCATTTAAAAGTTGAAAATCTCCCCTGTAACCGAAATCCAATTTTTGTTCTTGGACTGGTGGGTTGACTTTTAATCATTTTAGAATTTGATTTTAAATTATTTTTATTGGATTCAAATAGGGGGTATTTTCTTATTTATGAATAATATCTTAAGTAAATGAAATAACAAATATAAAAAACATTTTGAAATAACAAATATAAAAAATATTTTGAAATAACAACTATAAAAAACATTTACTTAAATGATATTTGGCATAAATAAGTGTCAAAATACAAGGCGACATGCAGTGCACAAGGCGACTGTCGCCTATGCCCTAGGCAAACTGCCTGGACACCTAGTCGTCGCCTTGAAAACTATGTTGAAGACTATTATTATCTGTTCGTATCTACTCTCGTGTCCTCAACAATACTATTTTCTCATGAAGATGGATATACTTGTGGTATTCAACAATAAGATGTAGACCTTAGCAACCTTATTCCGCCATGGTTCGAGGTTGAGGTTTCGGGCCTAACCGAAAACCGAGATATCTTGCCCGAAACCAGGTGCTTTTTTCCAGGAAGTTTCGAGGTTGGGTTTCGGTGGCCATATGACCAAGTTAGGTCCTGAAACTTGTAGTATAGCCTATTTTAGGCCTTCTAAACATAGTGAAAACACTAGATTTTAAAAATTCACACACAAAATGGAAGTTTGACTTTGGACTCTAGGTTGGTTCTCTACGTTGTAAACAATCTCTACACTAGGCTATTCCACACAATCTTTAGTACTAGAACACATATAATTCAAGTAAAACAACTTAAATAAGCATTAGGATATAAAATGCATCAAATTATAAACCATTCCAGGATGACTCACCTTATGCCCATCCTAGAGTCTAGACTCCTAGTATTGGAACGAGTGTTGGGTCGGATCATAACAACTATATTGTTGTTGATGTCAAATCAAGTTTTCTTCCGATTGACTAAATCTGGGGAAGATTTTGTTGTTGAGCAACAAGTCCTCTTGTTTCAAGTTTTTTTTAGGTAAGATTTGGCAAATAAAGGAAGCAAATAGGAGATGGGGGTGGTTTTCTTCACAAACAAGCAAAACTAGTCGAGATAATAGATTTCGACCTAGTCTTGTCGAGTTACAATATTTATAGGAAGTGGTATGTAAAATTTCACCCGAAAAATACCGATATGAAATATGGGATTGGGATTGGGATTGGGATTTCACCAAGATACGGAAATCTCAATTGAAACCATGTACATTTCGTGTTTTGATATTGGTTTTGACTCGTGACGTGGTGAAACCAAGTTATTTATCGAGATCTTGCTGAGATCCTGTACCATGGAGGCTACTTGTGGTCTCAACAACCTTATGCTGCTACTTGTGTTCCCAACAACCTTATGCTGCTACTTGTGGTTCTTAGCAACCTATGCTTCAATTAATATGTGACCTCTATCTAGGGCTCATAAGTGCATTTGATCTTTACTAATCAGATCTCTAATCATGTGATCTTTACTAATCACATCAGTTTTTTGTTCTTTTGAATTCCTCAATATTTGCAATTTTATATCTTGTTAATGAAGCTTACTACTTACTGATTGCCTTCCTTAAGAAGGGCTTATGTTGTTTTTGTTGCTGCTATGATATTTTGGATTGCGGTTGGTGTTCTTCACCACATATTTTGTTCGTTTCTGGCTGGGTGTATTCAACATAAGGGTGTCAATTGGGAACCAAAACCGATATTGAGCCGAATTAACCGAGCCGAACCAAACCGAATTAATTCGGTTTGAGTGTGTGAGTATGCTCCTCGGTTTGGTTCGGTTTCGATTTCAGGTCTAAGAACCGTTGGTTCGGACTGAAACCAAACTGAATTGTCTTAAAACCAAAAAAAGGAAAAAACCCTAGTATAGTAGTATCATTAAGACTCAAGTGGGATTTTTTCAATATTCAATTTTGAAGATTCAAGAGTGTTTTTTGCAAGCTCTTTTTTTTTTAGGTGGTAAGTGTTTTTTTTGCAATTTATCATCACATATTTACATCCTAAGACAATTTTGGAGTTAGCAATGGCCATAAGGCCTATACCTTGAGCCCATTATGGCCTTTGGTCCATCACATTCATGGTTCAAAAGTGGAACCATTTTCATAATCGAATTAAAACCAAAGTACAAAACCAAATTAAAATTGCATAGCAGAACCAAATTGGAACCGAAACCGAACCGAGCTGAATTGAATCGGCTTGAGTATCTAAATATAGAACTGAGTCGGTTCTCGGTTTGGTTATGGTCCACCTTACCATCATTTGGAACCGAACTGAATCCGAACCGAATAACCGGAACCGAACCGATTGACACCCTTAATTCAACACGAATTTGTCTCTGCTATTGCTAATGATGGTTGGTCTGCTGATATTACCACCAGAATGAAGTTTTATGCGTTCACTGGCATCCACGGTTGCTATATATGTTCAAGACTTATTCTACAGTTACTATCTGTTCTTGTTGCTCCAAGCTGGAGCCTTTGATACATACTCCAGCTTGAGGGGGAGTGTCCCTATCATGGTATATGTCAAGTCAATAGAGTTTCGTGTTGAGTCTCAAGTTATTAGAATTAGATTTGTTAGTCTTTTTTTCGTTTTTTAACTTGTAATTAGACATCTACTCTTAGTAGGACGCCTGCTAAGTATCTATTGTTTGCTATTATAAATAAATGGGTAGACCATGTAGACATACACATTGAATTTTTCGTGGTTCTTATTCCTCTCCCTCTTCTCCCGTCATTCTCTCTCTCTTCACAATAGCAGGTACTGGTTTCAGATTCTGTTTCAGTATATAGAATAAGGTTCAATATACGTTCTCTTATCATCATACTTTTGTCTAGGCATCTGCTAGGAAATTGCACTACCTTGGTTAATTAAATGACTTAGTAGTCACAAAAAAGATGTCCCGACTTAATATTAGCCATTTTGGCTGTCCTTATGAAGAAAACATGTTAAGATGGTAGAGTAGGTCTCCGGAGGACCTTGATGTTAGGATGATTATATTCCAAATCCTACAAACAATTGGGTTGTGATGCAAAGCAATAATGAAATCAAGGGCATCTTGTGATAAACATCAGAAGAAACCCTTAGATGCCATTTTTTACCCTTCATTGCTCTTCTTGTACTCAGCTTGAGAGGCATAAATTTCTCCTAGAACCATAATTCCTTTGTCCATGATCAGTTTCCTGGAGCCCTTAAATCTGTTGCAAAGTATGATAAATAGGACTGATGCAGGACGTTATGATATTTTATCAACTAGAGAATATTTTTGAAAAGATTAAGGGTAAGGATTAGATCATAATGAAGGTCTTCTTTTAACAATGTTGTAGTTTGTTGATTTCTACGGGTTTTATTTGGGAGAACTTTTTGGTCATAGAAAGGCCTTTAGTGCTGCTTCAGGCTGTTGGGAATGCCTGGAACTACTTTGCAAGAAAGTTTGTACCCAAGGCATTGATGTGGATTGTGTGTTTCCGATTTTAATCTTATCTAATTCATTTATTTTTTGGGTTTTGTGTGACAGGAGCTAAATCTGGAGGCCACCCGTTTCAGGGATGAGTTGTGGACAGGAGTGCGTGATCTTAGTAGGAAAACTGATCTGATTGTTCTTGTGCATAACCTGTCACACAAGATACCACGGTACTACCAATCAAATGATTCACAGCCGCAGCCACAGACACAGCCAGCACTTGTCCTTCTGTTGAATGAGGCTAAAGCACTGGGAATCCCTTGGGTCCTTGCTATAACAAATAAATTTTCTATTAGTGCACACCAACAAAAGGCAGCAATTGGGGCTGTCCTCCAAGCATATCAAGCATCTCCAAACACAACTGAAGTTATCAATTCCTGCCCTTATGTTACACCATCTGCTGCAGTCAGTCAGTCATGGGGTACAACAGATGATACAGATTCTAAGGGGGTGATGGGTGCCCAAAAACTTATTCTCGCTCCTATTAACATTGTTCGGATGCCTTTCCAAAAGAAATCCTCTGTTCTGCCTGTGGATGGTGTAACTGCTCTTTGTCAGCTCATTCACCGTGTGCTTCGGAGCCATGAGGAGTCTTCTTTACAGGTAGAGAGACTTCACCCAGTAACTGTATTGAACTAGAAGATTCAACTGTCAAAAAAAAAAAAAAAGGAAAGAAAAGAAAAGAATGGAGATTATAAAGATTCATCCATAGGCAGACAAATCACCCCTTTTAGAGGTATCTAGGTGAATCCTTTTCAGGTGCATGGATGTTAAGGGACTTAATGATTATAAACAGATTCCAATAGATTGGATTTCTATGACTATCGTGAGGCTATGGTGTTGATCTCCTTGTTTGGAGACTCAACTGACTGGAACTGCTTTGCATCTGTGTCTTGTCTGTGGATGAGTTTAGTAGGCTATCATCCCATAGTTGATTTTGGGGATTTTGGGAGTTGGTAAACTTAAAGGCTAGTTGTGGTTCAATTTTGGAGTGCTCACTGCTAGTTCTTTTGCAGGAACTCGCTAGAGATAGACTTTTATTGGAATCAGCAAGAGAACATGCAATGACAGCTAATGTGAATCAAGATTCCCAGGGCAAGGGAAGTTCTTTGACAGCTGCCGCTGTTGGTGCGTCCCTTGGTGCTGGTCTTGGCCTTGTCTTGGCAGTTGTCATGGGTGCTGCATCTGCCTTGAGGAAACCCTGAGATTTGCAGTTCCAAGCGTTACTTCTACAAACTGGGGGACAGTTACAAGATTTACCCCCTGTGGTATTTCAAAGTTGAGAGATGTCTTGTATATGATAGCTGAATTCTTGCATCATCAATGTGAATGCCATACCATTTATTCATTTTATTCATGGAACTTCTGTACAGGCAAAACGTCATTCACATCTATTGTAAATTTATGAGTTAGTGCATTTATATTAAAGTCCAGGATCCTTAGTTAATATGATATTGTTTTGGACATGATATTCTACAAGGAAGTGCCCATAAAACTGCTGCTGCTGCAGACATTGTGAGATGCTGTTGTCTTCCCTTTGCCATCGACTGCAGTTCCTTGCGCTTTTTGGCCCTTTGTCTACCAACCGAATACCGATGGCAAGATCTTAGTTCTGAGGTGTCAATTGACAGATCACTGCTCCTTGCTTCTCTTTTCTGGCAAGGTCTTAACCTTGTGATTATCCCCCAGTGCTTGATCGAAGAATGGGCTAAATAAATCACATCAATTTAAGAGTGGACTGAACAATTAAGTGAAGCTTTCAGCTCATGTACCAGCTACCCTCTAACCCCCGCCACATGGATTTAGATGCCAATCACAGATCGGCCTGTATCGGTCAGATCCGTCAATTTTACCTTTGTTTTTATTAAAAAAATGCATTTTTTATTTATTTATTTTGCCAATGTTCCAATACCAATACCCGATCTCCGATCAATTAGGTATTGGGACCGGTGCAGCTGATATGATATGGCCAATCTAATACTGATATGACAACCATGCCACACCCATTTTTTTATGGGCAGAAGAATTCTTTTTGGTTGGCCGGCCCTTGCACCAATGCGGGGGCCAACAAGGTTGCACATGGGCATTAACAAAGGGTGGGGTGTTGCAGGGCCCACACGACTAGAGAATGTTCATTTCACCTTTTTTTTTTTTTCAATTTTTAATATACAGTGAAACCCTTGATCTCACTTCCAAGACCAGGCACGATTCTGACTACAATTTTGTGTCTATCATATGGATTGGGATATCGTTTCATCTTGCTGTTTATGCACCAGCCAAATGAACACACAAAATTACCACCCACTCTATGTGAAATAAAAAACCACAAGAACGGACTACATGACCAGGCAGTGATCTGTTGGCCTATTATCTACTTCCACGGTTGGAAAACAACCCCCCTTCTTCCCCAAACATATTAAAACAAAAAAAAGGAGAGAACCATAAAGGGTGTGACTGGCGTCACCTTACTCTTAGATTCCCTTTGAGGAGATTAGTTACCCTGAAGGGGCCCAGAAGAGTGGAAACTTTTCAGTAAGCCAAAGATAGTGGCCATTCGAGCCATTAGCCCTCCAAACAGTAGGCCTAAATAGTAGAGGCTACATTAATGGGCCAATCGTTCCAACTTTTTTGGGTTTGGGGAGAGTGGTGAATCAACTCAGTGGCCGGTCCAACTACAATGTTTTCCCACATTAAATGGTTAAGTGGAATCACAACTGAAGGCTTCCTGCTTCTAGAAGTTGACTTCAATGAGACAACTCTACTACTCATGGCTTCCAGGCTTCCCTCATTTCCTGGACCTACATGATCTGGTCTTGATGTTATGGTTCGAGTCTGTTATGTGTTTTTCAGCTTTTGCAGTGGAAAGTTCATAATGGGTTATTAAGGTCTCGGAAGGGTTCTATGTTTATCCGATCTAAGTGGATTGTTTAGTTGAAACAAGTCTTTCTTTACTAGCACATGGATCTGTTCCTAGGAAATACTGGCTTTACACCTTTGATATTGTTGCGTATTTCATCAATAGAATGCCCTCCAAAGTGTTTGACCATGTTATTTCCTTTCAAATCGTTTACCACAAATCACCATACTATTCTTTTCTTTGCATTCTTGGTTGTCATTGTTTCCCTTATTTTCGTTCGTATTACAACCATAAGATGGAAGCTTTGTTCTACACTATCTGTCTTCCTTGGTTACAGTGGTTCTCACACAAGATACCGGTGTTTGGATCTCACCTCTAACAAAGTGTACATTGCTCGTCATGTCCAGTTTGATGAGTCCAATTTTCCGTTCTCCATTCCTTTTCTCCCTATTCTTTCCCTGTCTCCGTCCCCATCAGTGCTCCCCTTTAGCTGCATCTACCTTCTCCTTGTTACCCTTTCCCATCCACCAAATCTACCCCTATGCCAGCTCATGGTTCCGACGCCAACACTAAATCTCTCTCCCCTTCCCCTAGCCTGTTTCCCCAGCTCCCCCACCACTTCTACCTTACGGTCAACCCATTCCTCCCCTCCCCAAACTTGCAGGCTAGTGGACCTGCATGCACATCCCCATAGTCCCCTCCCTCCCCCAACCGGTAAATCTCGACCCCTACCATCCCTGCTAGTGGTTTACAACTCCTTAACCAGCCCTCTCTCCCTGTGCTGAATCCCACCTGCCTTCATCGCATGCAACTTCACCCCCATACCCATCTCCCAATCCCTTATGTGCCTTCATCTCCCAACCCATCGAACCCACCTACTTTTCCTAGACAAATAAAATACCTGAATGGCGTGTGGTTATGAAAGATGAGTTTAATGCCCTTATTTGAAATGATACTACGTGTTTTGTCCCTCTTTCAAAAGAAATGAATCTTGTAGGGTGCAAGTGAGTATATCACATCAAACGCAAAGCCAATGGTTCACTTGATCGCAATAAAGCATGCCTTGTTGCTATGGGGTTTCATTAATAAGAGGATTGGATTGTATCGACACCTGGTGCAATTGTAAAACCTACTACTATCCATTCCATTCTGTCTATTGTAATTTCTTAGGGATGACCAGTGCAATAACTGAATGTTCATAGTGCATTCTAATATGATCCTCTTTGTGAGAAGTTGTTTATGGTACGACCCCTGGGGTTTGAGGATAGTACTAGACCAATGCATATATGCAAGCTTCATCGATCTCTTTGTGATCCAGAGTAGGATCCTAGAGCTGGGTTCAATGGCTATCTCACTCTCTCACAATTGGGTTTTGAGTAGGGGTGTCAAATCCTAGCCAAACTGATAAAATTGATCAAAATAGACCGAGAAGACCCAGACCGTTCCTTATTGGATTGGCTTGGGAATGAGGTATGATGGGCCGGCTGAAAATTGGACTGCATTGAACCGATTAATAACCAAACCAAAATTGAAACGAATGAAATCAATAAAAGGAAAATTGATTATGAAGTTATGAATTGGTGAATTGATTATCCATTTTTTACAATATTAGTGAGAATATTTTTTATTGCAAGGGGAATTATTACAAATCAATGAATATGAAAATTTATTTATATATTGTAACAATGCTTCCATTGATCTCTTTATTCGCTATACAAAATTAGTTGGATAATTAAATGAATGATTTGATTTTAGCGCTCATTTTGTGATTTCAATATTAGTTATCCTCTTAGTAATTAGTTATCCATTATATTCAATATTAGTTATCTTTCTCTTACAATGATAAATAATGGTTTCGTGTTTTTGCCAAATCATTCCACATTACATTATAAATATAAGATTTTATTGTGGTTCAAGCATGAAAACAAACCGATCTAAATGGGTATTAGCCCGATATTAAAAAAAATATAATACATCGAAACCGTAACAGACCAATAACAGAAATTCGTTAACGGATTGATTTTGATTGCCATCATTCCTAGAACAAAACCAAGCCGAACGACTGTTTGACACCCCTAGTTTTCAGGCATAAAAAGCAGTTCCATCACTGTTCATCTATCATATTAGTAAAAGTAGTAATCCTAGTTAGCTGTTTACGTTTCTTAACCAGTTGACAAGTGATTTCTTCACAAAAATATTGGCCCTATTCACTTTTTCTTGGGATTGAAGCACAAAAGCACTATAAGGGGCATCATCTCCTATGTCAATCCCGATGTATTGATGATTTACTTAAACGACCTGGTACAGTTGACTGCAAACCATTGCAATCTCCAATGCCTATAGGCCTCAAACCATTAGTTCAAGGGGTGCCTTGATGACTGATCCAATGTGTTATTGCTCCATAGTAGGCGCCCCCCAATATATTATCGTGATAAAACACGATGTGAGTGTTACCATTAAATAGGGTCTGTCAATTTATGCATTCTCCTATTGAAGAGAATTGGACTCTCGTGAACCGTATCCTTAGTTATCTTAAGGCCACACATTCCCATGGTCTTCTTATTGAAGATAGAAAGTCTATAGGTGGCTATGCAATTTTTTCTTGGCCCTAATATGATTTTCGGGAACTCTACTAAACAGAAGACTGTTACAAGGTCATCTACCTGTTTTTTGGTGTTACAATATTGGTGCCATATATTTATCTATAAGCAAATCTGGTCTTTCATTCTTGCACCAAACATGTGGAAATTGATTTTTTACTTTGTAAGTGATCATGTTGCTAAGAGCTAGTTATCTATACAATTCATCTCCACTCAAGAGTAGCTTTTTGGTGTTCTTACCAAAGCGCTTCCAATGTCTCGATTTTAGTTTATGCATGACAAGTTGAAGATTTGCGGCTTCGATTCTTCCACTTGAGGGGGTCTATTAATGTATCTTGAGTCTTACCTAGTTTAGGAAATTCAATATATGTTCTATGTTATTTTTGAGGACCAGCAAGGTTTTCGTGGACCTCTCCTTGTAAAAGGAGTAGTGTGGGTCCAACGGACTCTGTTGACTGAGAGCCACCTAGATTAGGGTTTAGGAGCCATCTAATTGAAATTGAAACTGCAATGAATCCATCAAACTGTCTAATTATGAGTTAGGATTCGTGTTAGGTTGTGGTCCAAAAAAGGGGTTATGCACCACAGTCCACCTGGTAAAAACCATAATTCAATCCTAGGTCTAATACACAAGTTATTGCTTGGGCAAACTAAGTTTGAAGTAAATATAAGCATCAATGACACACAAGCATTAAAAGAAAAACATGGCCGATAATGTAAAGGGGGAAATGTTCAAAACAACATACTTGTATCCAGCTGCTTGGCACGGTTAGTATAAAGAAAATAAAATAAACATATATAAGAGTGGAAGATAAAAATGAAACTAGTCCTAGCATTCATCTTATGAAGTATTGTAAGAGGGATTAAACATGGGATTTGGGGTCATTTGAATGCAACCAAAGTGAACATAAAAGCTAAAAGAGTAGAACATGAACATTGAATAATATATAGAGAAAAGTAGAAGAAAAAATGCATAAGTATGTTAAAAAACAAGGGTACCACGAGAAAACCGTTGATAGGAAAATGAAATAAAATTGCAAAAATCGAAAAATACAAGTTAAATAGAATATGTCAAGATGAATAATTTTGAAAAGGAAAGTTTTGCAGAAAACCTTGGGAAAAAGCATTTAGAAGCCTACAATCCGAGATTCTATTGAAGGGAAATCCTAGGTTTTGCACTGACTAGCAAAAGATAAATTCTGAGAAAAATAGTAAATAAAATTGAAACATAATGAAAATTTTATTGTACCTATATTACAATCTAATGTACAACTTTTTAAAGAGGACATATTTTGAAAAGCCTTACAGAAAGTAATATAACTGGCTATACTTCACTGTTGCCCTATTGGGGACAACAGTGAGTTATGCTTAGTAAAAAGTAAGGAAACTGAGAGTGTAAAACTCAAAATGAAGATCTGTAAAAAGAGAATGAAAAAGGGTTAGCTTACCCCTCTATAACTTCGTGAAGGGTGCTCAACGGTTGGAAGGGTGTGTCCTCAGATGTGATCAGTGCAAGCAGCAGCTACTTATGATTTTAATGCACGAATCTAGGTGGCTTGAACTCTGTCGTGTATTCATCCACCATATGGAATGAATGCTTATGTGGGAATTAACAGTATCTCCAAAACATGGGAGTGGTCATATATTTATAGTTGGGAGGCTCTTTGGTAACCAAGGAAGATGTATGAATGCTTACAAATAAGCGTGTGATCTCTTTCATTTCTTAGAGAGAGATTTGATCTATTTATGGGAAGCTTATATTCCTAAAAAGTGTTAGCAATTAACACGTCACATATGTTTTTAGAACCTTCTAAGCTATCCTAAGACCATAATGTGTGTCTAGGTATGTCCTTGAGGCATCAAGTATGAGATTTGATGGAAGATCTATAGAATCCCTACAATATCACAGGATTCGAAAAAAATTTGCATTATGGCCTACATAGTTGGCATCTGGCTGACATTGGCTTGGGTTCAAATATCGTCAGCTAAGGTTCAAAATAGCATCGCTAGAGAGCATCTGACATCGGCTCTGAGTAATACAACTTTGGCTCGAATTGACTTATGGGGTCTGGCTCAATTTGGTTTTTTGACTCAATATGGATTGGTCTATGGTCTGTTGGATAGTCTTGGTCAATTCTAAGCCCAAAGTCATTAACCAATTTTGAAAATATTTTTATGTAAATTTTAACCATCCTATGCTAGTATGGAAGCCAAAGTATAGTGTCTAGGTCTAAAATAAAACATCGACCATAAATACATGAACTATCCGAGTCTCATGGGTTTCCAACTCATCATTGAATAGCCCTTCCAAGGGGTGACAAAATATGGTGTCTACACTATCGTAAATAGGTTTCCTCTTGTATTTAGCTTCCTTCTTGTATGTATAAATTCATATCACATGTGGGTTAATTCCTATCCACTTAGTTTTGTTAATGTAATTAGCACTCTAGGGAAAACTGAATTATGTATAAATAATTATCGATCTCGACAGTTGTGGCTGAATCAAAACATTCATTACTAATACTTGAATATTTAATAAGAAACAGTGGGGTAAAAATTAGTTGCATATGAAAATCCATAAAAATATTTTACTCCAAACAAGTCTGTTAGAGAATACAAGACATTCTTTGACATGGGAAAACCAATATACCCAAAACATATATATATATATATATATATAATATGAAGGCATGGTATCAGTACATTACTACATACAAAACAAGACTAATAACTTAACTGGACTCTTATTTTATTCGTTTTACAGTGGAGAAATATAGTCTCCGGATCTTAGCATTCCTGAAGCTAAAAGCAATAATCCCTCGTGGAAAAGTTAAGAAGAAAAGTAATAGGAAGGAAAGATAACCCATAGGAGGGATAATATCTGCAATGGCTGAAATGATTGATGCTGAATTGCCCGAAGGGAAACAAAGATGAGTTCCACAACGAGATAATATAGCCTGAAGCCCTCCAAGAACGCTAATGAAGTCTTAAGTGCTAGGTATATAAGAAAAGTAGCCATTAATTACCAATGAGAAAGAATAAACAAGGTTACTTCCAACTGGTGCTGCAAATATGAGGATCAAAGAGGCAATCGCTAGACCCATTGCTTGAGTATCGTGCTTTAAGAATTGTTGGAAGGATTCATTATTTAAGAGTATAGGTTTTCCATCGTTGATATTGTAGCCACCGGGGACTTGAAAAACTGCTGTGAAGGTGACGGTGGCAATTAGAGATTCTACTATTTGGAGGGTTTGCCCCATTTCCTTTTCGGGCCTTATGGCATCTGTTCTTGCTCCTGCTACTTCTTCTTGCATATTCAATATTGCTTGTTTGCTCCTCATTCTCTCCTCCTATTATCCATTTTTCTTCTCCTCTTACCGCAAAGCGTGTCCGTAGATTAAACATCTTTAAATGAAACCACCCAAACTGCAACAAGAATGTGAAATTTCAATAGGAACTTCTGCATGTCAATTGAAAATCTTCTTCAAATGAGGCATGGAACATTTAAGTTTTGAACAGTGAAATTATTAGAACTAGCGCAGCCCATGTGTGCCAGGTGAAACCCCCGGTCCCCACCCAGAAGGCTAGCAAAGTCGTTGAGTTTAGATCACCTATCCATACATGTAGGATGAAATGTTTTAAGTAGCTGCAACCTTTGGTAGCTATGAAATTTTTTCGGTTTAATGTACATTTATGATGACATGTATTATACCTTTTCATGCTGCCATTTAAAGTGCATGGAATCCCTTTTCAAAATGCATATTTTTAATCATAAAAAAAAAAAAAAAAATGCATGGAAAGGTCTTTGTGCAAGAAGAATTTTTTGCTACTACCTGGGTTGCAACCAAGTAGTTGCAACCCCGTAGCAGCCAAGGGAAATGGAATCGAGGGATATGTTTGAAAATACCCTCCTAAGGTGAAAATGTTCACATCTACCCTTGAGATTCCATTCCATTTGCAACCCAGGCAGAACATGTCATCACCTTAAGAGATGGAATATACATGCTTCCTTTCATGACCATTTTCAAGATTGTCTCCTCAGCATTAAAATTTCCGAAAAACATTGTCTTTTTTGTTTTTTTAGATAATAATATTTCTTTCATTGAAAGAAATTAATTTAAGGGGAATGTGGCATACATTAGCACTTTTATTGAGTCTATATCTCTCCTCTTATGAGATGACATATTTGTTCCTCTTTTTGTGGGAAGAGAGATAGAATCAAGTAGATGCTAATGTACGTCATACTCTCGGATAGAGAATTCATCCCATAAATTAATTCAAAGAAGATGAAAAAATATTAATAATAAATGAAAAGGGGAATAATTGATAAGAAAACCATGCCACAAAAAATAAAAAGCTTTGCTAATAAGCTCACAATATGTCTGAGAGGCGGTGCTGAACAGCCAGTGATAGTTGTTATTTTTCTTTTTGAGTCTTGTCTTTTTCCCTATTGATGGCATTGTCGAAGGTGGAGGTCTAACTTGATTTTCTGTATTTGTTTCTGGTTGATTGAACCAACTTTTTTTGTATATCATTTTCTCTTGTATTTTTAATATATGATCCTTTTAGCAAAAAAAGAGAGATCTGGCTCACAGACCAATACAAACATGGAACATGAGATCTTTAGATATCATGATTGGTTTGTAATGAGTGCGAGGCTCACATAATATGTGAGGTTAGTATTTTTTGAAAAGAAAATGGTAAAAAATGGAAGAACTGATGATAGAGAAGGCTCACCATTGAGAGTAGTGAAGGCTGAAGAGGGATCAAGGCAAGAATATCAGTAGCTGTCTAGCCCTTCTTGTTGGTGGCTTTTATGTCTATTCTACTATTTGAGAGAAAAAGTTCCATAAGTTCAAGATAGCCTTGTGTGGCAGCAAGATGGAATGGGGTATTTCTGTCATCATCTAGCTGATTCACCTGCTCCTCAAGCTCTACTTGCTATAAGGCAAACCTTATTTTTTTCAAATTCTTACTCATCATAGCAAAATGAAGAACATTGCCAAGTTTTTTGTCCAGAAACTCCCCAAAATCTGGGCACCATTGGAATACCTCTCGAAATACACTAGTGTTTGATTTGAGAGTAGCGATGTGAAGGGCTGAGAGATCATCTTTATCCAATTTATATGCATTGGAAATATTATGAGGCCTGAAAAACTGATTCCAAGCCCGGCCCAATTAGGTCCAATCAAAATCCCAACCTAACCAATGGACACCCCTATGGGAGAGTATATATGAAACTTGAGTCTAAAATTTAACCATCTTAAATATTCCTAAATATCTAGAGGGTTGAAAATGACCACATCTAGAGACACCCTCTAGATTTGCCTATCTAGAAAAACAAGAAGACCAAGAAAGCAAGAGAAAAAATAGTGGGAAAATACCTAAATGACCCTCAACAACAGCCACATGTAAAGCCGTTCAGCCATGTGGTCCACGGTGAGCTAGCGATGGACAAACGAGAAAGAATTGATTGATAATATCCAAGTATCCATCTTTAGTAGCCAGGTAGAGTGGAGACTCCCCCACCACCACCACCACCACCACCACCACCACCACCACCACCATCATCATCATCATCAGCAGCAGCAGCAGCAGCAGCAGCAGCATCGCATTAGCATCATAGTTGGGATGCCCTAAATCAGGGTCAGCTCAAATCAGTAAATTCACAATAACAAGGTCATTTCTTCGCACAACTTCGTGCAGGGCATGTTTTTGCTCTTATTTCTCATGAGCAAGTGATGAACTATTTCCACTTTCAACGTCAAGGTCATTAGAAGGCCAAGGAAAAATCTTTTGGATAAGAAATTTAACTATGGAAGTGTTGCCTGCTCTGGCAGCTACATATAGAGCAGTATCTCCAAATTTGTTCACCTGTGTGAGAAGCGATAGACTTTTGCTATACTCCGTGTCGCCTTCTAAACTTGTATTTTTTTGGAGAAGCACATCATACACTTTCCTTAAGAAGCCTATGCGACCAAACTTCATAGAGATGTGAATGACTGTGTTCTCTTGTGGAGTTCTATTCATCAGTGTGTTACAATCTTCATCCCTTACTTGTCTGAGAAGTGCGATGTCACCTAGTTTTGCAGCTCTGTATACTTGAGGATGCATGGCCACGTATCACTTACTTTCCCTCTCTTCCACTAGGATAAGGTGTGCCCCCTTTCTCCCTCTCTTTCTCTCTGTCTTCTGTCTCTCTATATATATAATAAGGGAAAGAGGTTTCTGCTTGGGGAGAAAGGAGGGGAGGGGGTTGTTGGTTTAGATAACAATACCCCTTTGAAAAATGGAAAATGACATCTTTATGGATTTTTTCTCATGCGCTGTTATTGGCTCTTGAAGTCAAGTCATTTTTAATTATTCTTGCATGACTTGAATTCAAGTCATTTTTAATTGTTCTTACATGACTTGAAATTGAAGTAAATTTTAATTATCCTTATAATGATTCATTTTTTATCAATTACTATGATTTCCCATCATATAAAAGCCAGGGATATCTTCTTGCATTAAGCAATGTGCTAGTTAAGGTACAAGTTAACTTTTACCAACCCAATATTATTTTACAAAAAATTTGGCTGCAACTTCTATTGCTCATAGTGAAAGAAATGGAATAATTCACCTTCCTCTTTGGGTTTACAAATAACCTCCTAATTATTGTATTTTCAAAAATACCCTTAAAAGATTCCATTTCTTCAACTACAATGGATGCAACATGGGCAACAACCAAGTTTCGTATGATTTTACACCAAGTTTGTATTGGGTTGACCTATATGGATCAGATAAGTGATAATGTGCATGTAATAATATTTTTAGTTTTAGGGTAAATGACACTTGGGGTACCCAACATTTGGGGAAATTGCATATAGTGTATCCAACATTTGGAATCTTACCATTTGGGTATCTCATCTTTCATAATATGATGTTTGAGGTATCTCACGTTTCAAAGGTATTACATTTGAGATATGGTGATAAGTAGACAAGGACAAGTGAGAGTAAATAATCAAACCCCAAATGCATAGGACTAGATTAGCATCCTGAAATATTGAATCCCTAACGGGCAAAACTATAATTAGTAAGTTCAAAAATGGCAATAATACGGGAACAAATACGTACTCAATGCAAGAAAACACGTACGACAATGATAAAGTGGTGTTTAATACGGTTGCTATGTAAAAGTGCAGGAGAAAAATACTGCTTTATTACTGTATTAAGAATGAACTAATGAGATGTGGGAAATACTAATGAGATGTGGATTGCAATGACGGCTACCATTAAAGAGGTGGCTAAAGAGGTCCTAGGATTGACTAAGGGCGGGTTGTGTACCCTAGAGAAACCTGGTGGTGGAACAATGAGTTTCAGAATGCCATTAAGAAAAAAAATGAATGTTTTAAGAATTGACAGAAGACTAACGAAATTGAGGATCGAACAAGATACCACACAGCTAGGAATGAGGCTAGGAGGATTGTGGGGAAAGCTAGAGCAAAGAAATATGATGATCTATATGAGAACCTTAATACAAGAGAGGGAGAAAAAGAGATCTATAGGATTGCTAAAATAAGAGAAAGATTGAGCAGAGACTTGGACCAAGTTAGATGCATCAAAAGTGAGGAAGGTAGAGTGCTGATATGACATGAGGACATTATGAAGAGATGGGGTGATTACTTTTGTAACCTACTAAATGGAGGCAATGGGACTGAGAGAGTGGACATGGTTGTAGAGAGGGGTAGACACAGCACCGATCAAACTTTGGAAGAGCTTGATGGGCAGTTATCGCAAGTTGAGGAAATCGAAATTAGAGAGGCCATGCAAAGGATGAATATATGGCGAATGACGGGTCCGATGAGATCCCTATCGAAGTTTGAAAGAGCTTGGGAAGACATGGGGTAGCTTGGTTGACCAAGCTATTTAACAAGATCTTGAGTACAAAATCTATGCCAAATGAGTGGATGAGAAGCATTGTGGTTCCGATTTATAAAAACAAAGGAGATGTCCAAAACTGCAATAACTATAGGGGCATAAAGCTTATGAGCCACACTATGAAGCTATGGGAAAAGGTTATTGAGGCCCACCTAAGAAAGAAAACCAAGGTATCGGAGAACCAATTTGGTTTTATGCCAGGGTGATCAACAACGAAAGTCATTTATCTCTTAAGGAGGCTTATGAAAGTTTTTAGAGCCCACAAAAAGGATCTATATATGGTCTTTATTGACCTAGTAAAAGCATATGATAGAGTCCGAGAGAACTAATTTGGCATGTCCTTCAGAAGAGGGGTCAGATTAACTATGTGGATATATAATTAAGGACATGTACAAGGGAACAGTGACAAGTGTGAAAACAAGAGACGGACAATGTAATAAATTCCTGATCACAAGTGGGTTACATCAAGGATCTTCTCTAAGCCCCTATCTGTTTGCACTCATTATGAATGACCTAACGATGCACATCCAAGGCTCAGTCCCGTGGTGTATGTTATTTGCGGATGATATTATCCTGATAGATGAAACTGTGAATGAGATTAATACTAAACTGGAGCTATGGAGATCAAACTTAGAATCAAAAGATTTTAGGTTGAGCAGAACGAAGACAGAATATATGATGTGTCCCTTCAGTCAATCTAGAGAAGCAAGAATTACCTCGGAGGGACTATTTTAAATACTTGGGGTCTATCATTGACAAAGAGGGAGGTATAGAGGATGATGTTGCTCATAGGATTAAAGTGAGGTGGATGAAGTGGAGAGGTGCGTCAGGAGTTATTATATGATAAAAGAATACCTATTAAACTCCAGGAAAATTTTTACAGGACAATGATACGACCGGCTATGATGTATGAAGCAGAATGTTGGGCCACCAAGAAAAGTAATGTGGACAAACTGAGTGTAGCTGAAATGAGAATGTTGAGAGGTATGTGCGGGAAGACCAGGATAGATAGGGTAAGGAATGAGAATATTAGATATGAAGTGAGGGTTGCAGCAAGCCATGACAAATTCTGCGAGAATTGTTTGAGGTGGTATGACCATGTCCAACAGAGACCAATGGAGGCCCCAGTACGGAAGAGTGACCAGATTCATTGTGAAGGCGCTAGGAGAAGTAAGGGCAGACCTAAGATGACTATTAACGAGATGGTACGAAAAACTATGCAAATTGTAGGGCTCGATCCTAGTATAACTTCGGATAGAGTTTTGTGGAGGACAAGAACCCGTGTTGCTGACCCTCTATAAGGGATGTTTCCATGATGTGTCTCTATATTCTATGATACCCTCTAAACTTTTTTCTCCTTTTAACTTATCTTCTATGCTTCATTACTTTTTATTACTTCACTGCATTGGATCCATGTAGCCGACCCCATTCAGTTGGGATAAGGTTATGTCTGTTGTTGTAAGAATGAACTAAAATTGATTGTTTGCAACTAAATTCTAATCTCACATGTTTTCGTGAACACTTAAATCAAATCTGGCCTTCTAATTTGAAATAATTTCTCATTTTCTAGATTTCTATATGTAATTTTTATTAAAACACTTTTGTCCTCAAGATACCGATACAATTTTTCTTACGATTTTTCCACGATTTTCCTCCCTTGTTTTCTTGTTAATTATGAAAAGTTAATCTCCTTTTAAATTATCTTCTATGCTTCATTACTTTTTATTACTTCACTGCATTGGATCCATGTAGCCGACCCCATTCTGTTGGGATAAGGTTATGTCTGTTGTTGTAAGAATGAACTAAAATTGATTGTTTGCAACTAAATTCTAATCTCACATGTTTTCATGAACACTTAAATCAAATTTGACCTTCTAATTTGAAATAATTTCTCATTTTCTAGATTTCTATATGTAATTTTTATTAAAACACTTTTGTCCTCAAGATACCGATACAATTTTTCTTACGATTTTTCCTACGATTTTTCCCTCCCTTGTTTTCTTGTTAATTATGAAAAGTTAATTAGTGATGCTTAGCAACAGGATTAGTGAATGAAAGATGATTAAAGTGGGAATGAAAAAAGATAATACCTGATTTCAAATTTGACAAAGAAGAAAATAATATCAAGGAACCATTAGGTAAACACCCACTAAGTCACAAGGAAAAAAAAAAAACCATATTATATATATTTTCCTGTATGCATATACTATTTTTTTTTGGTAGAAATATTCTTGTTAAATGTTGAATGACAAAAGGCTAACTTAGGAGTCAGACCACTAGCCAGGAAACAAGGGATAAGTGCATACTCCATAAAAAACAAAGGAATGAGAGCATATTTGATACCCTTTGGGAACAGGGACAACAGAAAAACTCACCTCTCACAACAATCGATTGGGGGGGCCAGTCACTCACGGCACACTATTATGAACTCATCAGCCACTGCTGCACTCTATCGGGATGTTCGGACTGTGAATAAGGAGGCATGGGGCTACTGTTCTAGAACCAGATAAATTGAAAATATGAGATGATCTTGGATTTCTACAGTAAATATAATCAATAGTTGGAAATTCACTGGCGAAATCTTTGGACTTCATGTTTCAAACGAAAAGGAGGAGGGAGGGGAGAGGGGAGAGGGGAGAGGAGGGGAGAGGTTTCCTGAGTTTTCACTTTTAAATTTTGATTTTTAAAAAAAAAATAAAGCAACGTATTTTATTATTTATTTTATGATTTAGACGTATTATATGCATTTAATATGCAGTTACATGAAATTTGTGATTTTTAACGTATCTATTAATTATGACTTAAGGAAATGCTTTTTTTTTTATTGAATGTTCGAATATGTGTATAATGCATATTACACGTGTATTTACTAACTATGGGTGAGAATCTGGAGTTAGTAGATATTATAAGGAGAAGGAGGATTAATACTACATGTATTCAAAAGACTAGATGGAACAGTGGCAAAGTTAAGGTGTTGAACGACTTTAAACTTTGATATTCGGCGGATCAAACTAATAAAAGAGGAATGGGCATAGTAGTTGTTAAGTTTGTCTTGAATTCTTGACCCATTTTGAAGATTGACCCGATCCAACATATTTTGGTGGCGGCCCGAATGGGAATTTTTCTGAGATCTGTGATGGAAGCAGAGGGGTTGGGCCGATTGGCCCAAGCCCGGAGCCCATCACTGATTTCGTATGGGGGTGAAGGGGCGTAACCCCCGCGGTATGGTTCGACCGGATCGACTACGACCCGATGGGTCGACCCACATTTTTGAAGTATATATAATGTACTGTTGCTTGTTGAGAAAGTCATTGTATTCTAGGGTTTTCACGCAACTAGGGTTTCAGGGCGAGTTTTTCCTCGCCGCTAGGTGTAATCTCTTCGATAGTGAATCATCTTCTTCTTCGCCGAGGACATAGCACACCACCCTGGTGTGTGAACCTCGTTAAATCTCTGTGTCGTACGGATCTATTGTCTCTTTATTATTCGTGTTTCTTGGTGTTTGATCTAACAGTAGTGGACAAAGATTTAAAGAATGATGTAATGGATATATGTTAAAATACTGGGAGATACGATTGTCTATCAAATTGGTGTTGAAGATAGAGGTTGTATCCCTAATCTACCATTTTTTAAAATACAACAATTGGGTTGGGAAGGATGAGTGGGACTAGTTTTTCTGGGTTGGAGGTCTCATTGTTCTGTGCTGCCTCTGCATCTCATGGTTAGGAGGTGCAAGGAGGTGTGCGAGACTTCAGAGCTGATATATGGATCATGGATTCATTCTTTGAGGGGGAATCACATCTTATACAGGGAAAGACAACGATCCCATTAATTCCTATGATTCTTGATGCTACTGTGAACCCAGTGCTAGGGGAACTGTTGAATGATTTGGTGTACCCTCAAGATAACCCTGCCATTCCTCCTCTTAATAGATTTTTTGTGGAAGTAGTTGGAGGATCCCGATTGCCAAACATTGACAACCTCTCTTTGGTAGATAAAGATGGATCTTTTGACTCATATCAAGATCACTCAGGTTGCGTACAAAGAATAGTAAGATCATGTCTCAATTTTAAGACAAAATCTATGGATCCCTACGTGCATGTGTGAGGGAGTGATGGGTAATGAAGGAGCCGGTGGTGCTTAGATCATTAGGGAAGGGTTTTGTCCTTTTTCCATTTTCTAATCAATCAGATGTGGCTTTTGTTTGGAAACATGATTTGATGCATGTTGATGGAGAGTCATGAAGAAATTCTTTTGAAGGTGCCATGGTTGGGGATGGGCCAATTATACATCGGCTAGATGTGGGTCTGGTTCAAGAGGAGAATGCTGGTGGTGTAAGAACCGAGTAAAGAGGGGTTGGGTCAGGGTTGCGTTAGGTGTGTGATACGATGGAAGCAAGGCGATGGAGGTGTGCAAGGGCAAGATGGCATGGGGATGCAGAGTTACAAGGGCAGGATGAGGTTGGTCTTGTAGGGGTCGGCATGGCAGTGATGCGTAGGAGGTGAAGTGCGGGGTGAAGCAGGGCGGTACATAGGGTGGTTTTGTACTAGGTTGGGATTGGGTTGGACGATTGCAAGGGCGGGGTTGTGAGATATTGCAAGTGTAAGAAAGAGAATATGGCAATAGGTATAAGATATTGATAAATGTAAAATAAAATATTATTAAATAGTGAAGAAGAGTACCACTTAGTGGTTCACATAGAAATACAGGAATATAGACAGAAGACCTCCAATATGTGTAGGGTTGAGTCGATTAGTATACTCTCCTTAAGGAATTTGAATGTCATATATTTGTGTGTAACTGGGTTGATCGTATGTCCTCACCTCCAAGATAAAACAACTCACCAACCACTTAAGGTGCAACTCAAATAAGTGATTATAGCATGAAAATACGAAGGTAATACTTAGTATTTATACCTTATACGAAAGGTAAAAAACAAAGTACTTTAGGAAAAACAAGGACTGTTTGTTCTACAGAACACTTGGTAATTAAAACTCATATTTGTGTAATCCTCTACAGAACACTTGGTAATTAAAACTCCTATTTGTGTAATCCTCTACTTTTTCCTAAAAATAAATTGGTCTTCAAATAAAGTAGCAGAGGCCCAAATGAAACACAACTCCCAAGAACCAGTTATAATCCACTAGAGGAACCAAATGAAAGACCCTTTTAGTTAAATTCGGAGAAAAAAAGTAGGGTATACAAATTATGGAGAAAAGAAGCGGCTATGTTGTTTCTACCTCCGGACACAAAAGTAGGGTAAATGATCACTCCACTTCTCATGTAAAATAAAAATCTACCTCCGGACACACAAGTAGGGTAAAACGATCATTCCACTTCTCATGTAAAGTAAAAATCTCCTCGTTGTCGATGTTTTACATGCGTTTCCATTGGCCCTATACTAATACAAAGGTCATGCTGCCATATAGGGAATCCTCTCTCAAAAATTAGTTCAATACATGAAGAGTTGAACTCACAATTAATTACTGCGCTTCTCCTTGGATTTCAAACTTTAAAGAATTGCTGTTGCTTACCAGATTCACTGATTAAATTGGCACACTATGTGTAAGAAGAATGCCTTTGTTTTTGGAGAGGTTGAGTGGATGATGGATGGCAAATAGATTCAACTACCCTTCTAGAAAGAGTGCAAGAATGTTCCCCAATAATTTTATCAATGGGGACAGGGTTGATACATCTTTAACATTTGGTCATGGAAATGTTTTCTTCCATTGTGTCAAAAGTCAAACCTATGATCTGGAAATTTGAGTCGTAATCAGAATCAATTTATTGGATAATATAATCTTCAAAGTCAAACACATTATCAGGATAAATCTTAACAAACACATTAACCATGTCTATGTCTGAATGCCACTCTCTACAGTGCTTTATTCCAATGGCTCCACCTACACATAGAAAGCAATAATGGTAACAAGAAAAAAGGTTCCAAGGTGGGGGTTGTGTTAGTGTTTTTTTTAAAGTTCATGTGACCCATATAAGGATTTCTTGCAATCTTTAGAGGTGGTAACATCTCTACCTCATTGCATTATGTTCTTAATGGATTGATAGCGGAGAACAATAGGTTAGTTGCAACAATCATTACTTTATAAATTTGAAATAACTATGAAGATCAGGATATTTTTTGCCATAATTTTCTAGTACAAAATCTTACAATTTCATGATGATGCTTGAGGTCATATTTCAAATGGTTGATTTTTGTGTTGAGCATCATAGTTCAATCGGTTGACATATAAAACTTTAATCACGAGATTGCATGTTGGTATTGTAAGATGTAATTCCTACAAAAATGCAAAATAGATATTTCAAATCCTTTTTTTTTTAATTACAAGTATCCAATCATTTTGCCTAACTAGTCCCACGTGCCTATATTGACCTCACAACCACATTGATCGGCCCTGTGTGAATGGCCCCAAGGAAATAGGACGAATCGAACTTAGAACCATACGCTTCCTAGGCGAAGATCCCTTTGCAACTCGGCCATCCCATGGGGTTCATATCATTCATGAATCACAATGAAAATAGGTCACTAATACGTACCATTTATCATCAGATGAAAATAACCTGCCATTGTGTTTGAGTTTGCCATAGCTTGATCTTCACTGCAAGAGATGGTGGACCTCTAGATTTCTATCTTTTTAGCAATGGGTACAATGCGAAATAGAATAAGATTCGATTCCCTTTTGTTGGACTTAAATTAGGTTTGAATTCGGTTCGGATTTTCTTCAAATTAAATATAAAAATAATGATAATTAAGTTGGAGATATATTAAAAAAAAAAAATGGATACATATTCTTGGCCAATAATCTAATTGGTCATATGGGACAACACAGGAATTAACTACTTTCCTACAGAGATCTGATACAGAGAGAGAGAGAGAGAGAGAGAGGTTGACCATTACTAGGTATCCCATTATTAGAGGGGGTGCAGATCAGGTTCACGTAAGAGAACATTTCTGATTCATGGATTTAGAATCAATTTTCTCTCTTCATTTAATAGATTCTAAATCTAAGGACTAAGGACATACGAGAACATTCTCGTACATGAACTTGATCCGTTCACTATTAGAGGGATCAATGGGTGGGTGCTCTTTATTTGTTCTTTATTGCCTAGCTTGCAATTTGAAGGGTGTACACACGAATCTTGTCTTAACACAATTCCTTAAAAAAATAAAAAATATTCTGACTAGAAAAGAGGGGAGAAAATCTTGGTCCAAGGTTACGGAACCAGTGGAAATAGCATAGGCTCTCAGATCGGTCCGTAGCTATTTGGATGATTGCCATGTATCTAGGTAACGATTTAAAGATGCCCAACGAGGCATGGAGAATGAGGTGCCAAGACATGGAAAATGAGATGTTGAGCGCATTGAATCATCACGCACGAAAAATTCAAATTTCCCATCTCGACATTCAGTGAATACCACCTTGTGATGACACGTATTGATACCAATGCAATGGTCAGATCCGATTTAAATGCCTCTTCACTGATTTAATGTTTTGTTAGTTGTACCAGATCTGGACCATTGTATTGGTATCAATACACGTGTCACCACCTGAAGGTGGTATTGCACGAAATTATACGAGATCGGAATTGTAGACGATTTCAACCCTCACCTGCACACGTAATGATCATTCAAAGAGCTATGGATAAGACTTAAGCGTTCACCAGTCAAAATACGAGCCGAATCCATCCATATAGTCAGCTTTTTATAATCTCTCTCTCTCCCTCTCTCTCTCATAAAATAGTTTTTTTGCTAAAAGCTCTCTCTCATATAATAGGATTCAGAAACAGATGGTGATAAGAGATGAGGTAAGCTATGGATACTTGTTGATAAAGAGAGAGTGGTGATTACAGCTGAGGTAAGCCATGCTTGCTTTATCATGATAAATGAAACAAACGCAATGCTTAGGTATGATGGATGTCATTTAGGTTAAGAAGATTAAGAGAAAGTCTTCCTTCTAGAATCCCAACTACAACAAAAATAGACTCATCCTCTCTCATTTACCAAATCACAAAATTTTAAAAAATAAAAAAAGAATTAAGAATATCCACTTCCTTCTCTAATTAGGAAACACAAAAAGAAAAGGAGACAAGTCACAGGATCACAGGAGGAGAGATGTGCCAACCCAGCAAACGGTTACATCCTGTAAGCCTCCAAATGGGAAATTTTCAAGATTAGTTCTATCTCCTTCCCTACCACTTTTCTCTAACTTTTATCTGTAAAGAAAAGTCCTGACCCCACATGCCAGTATGCCACAGCTACGATAAGGAGTAAGAACTAAGAACCTGGTGAGATGTACTTCAAAGGAAGGATAATATCACAGAGAGAGAGAGAGAAAGAGAGAGAGAGCCACATCATGATGACATGAAGTGACATAATCATCATGAGTGTCCATTCTCATCGTGGTCCATCTCCAACCTCTCCATTTCCTTGTGTAGATGCCAACCAATCATTTTTAAATAGTCCAAAGGTGAAGGAAGAATTCCTTCACCATGAGTGAATCCTTTCATCTCAAGACTTTCTTATAAATGTCCAACCATCTCTGATCCCCTGTATTCCACATGCTTCAAAGTCGTTATAAGCAAATTACTAGTTTAAATAGAACAGGGGAGATAGAGAGAGCGACCCACGTACAGAGACAATTCATAAACACGTGCCCACACATACATGAGAGCAATTTCTTATAGGTTCTTCTTCAACACCTTCTCCCCAATCAAACCCAATATCGTTGTCCCTTCTTTTATCAAGAACATGTCTGCAGCAGCAGTGGGAGATGGTATTAGCCGACCCAGATCGGTGGTAAAGGTGGTCTTAGCTAAGCCTCAACATGATGGAGATGGAGCTCTTGTTAGAAGAAGCATTGGAAGGTTTCTCTCTTCCACCTTTTAATCCCTCAATTATCTCTTCCCCTCTGTTATTGATTCTTGATCTTTTTTTTTTCTATCTTGGTGGGTAGTTTTTGGTGTAATTGAGGTGTTTGGATCTTACTTTCACGTTCTGATCATTTTTCCTTTTGGGTTTTAGCAGGATGGAATTAAGGTCTTTGGATCCTTTCATCATGTTGGATGAGTTCTTTGGTAGGTTTTTTTCTTGTTTTGTCTCTCAATTCTCAATCATGAAAAAGGGCATTTATTTTTTTTTTAAAATCTTGTCCTGCTTGCTTTTGCAGTTTCTGCTCCTGCTGGATTTCCTGACCATCCTCATAGAGGTATGAGAATCTTACCAATTGGGTATTCCAAATACCCTTTTTCTTATATGGGTTCTGTACCTAATTTAGATTCTCTCCTTTCAGGTTTTGAGACTGTCACATACATGTTGGAGGTTTGTGTCTCTTTGAGTTCCCATTTCTTTTTAAAGATCTAGTTTTTTTTAGTTCATATTATGAAAAGCTGTACTGGTGGGTCATGGATTTCAGGGAGCTTTCACTCATCAAGATTTTTCTGGACACAAAGGCACAATCAGAGCTGGAGATTTACAAGTATACATCCTGATTGATTAATATCAAGTTTCTTAATTGATGATACAACAGAAAATACAGAATGAAATCACAAGTTGACCTTTTGGGCCTCAATTCTTCTTTATTTTTGTGCTCTTTTTCTTCAGTGGATGACGGCCGGCCGCGGAATAATTCACTCAGAAATGCCTGCAGAAACAGGAACTCAGAGGGGTTTGCAGCTTTGGATCAATTTATCATCCAAAGACAAAATGTAAGAATCTATTACTTCTGATATTTTTAAGTAAATTCAAAAATCAGTTAAGAACCTAGGTATAACTCATCCTCAAAAGTTAGTCCTTAAAAGCTAGCCATTAAGGAAAGGGTACCTAAATACCTATGAATCTCCACATCGGGTATTATTACTTTCACCTTTTGTGTGGGACCCCATAAAAATCTTGTCATTATAATTCCTGACTCCAATACTCAAACCCCCAAATCTACAGGATTGAGCCTAAATACCAAGAGATGCGCAAGGAGGAAATTAAGACAGCAGAGGAAGATGGGGTTGAAGTCCGAGTTATTGCAGGAGAAGCAATGGGGATCCAATCTCCAGTATATACCCGAACACCGGCAATGTACCTAGATTTCACTTTAAAACCAGGAGCAAAATGGAATCAAAGTATTCCAGAGTCCTGGACCTCAATTGTTTATGTGATTGAAGGGGAAGGTGTCTTTGGGACTTCAAACTCATCACCCACTCAAGCTCACCATGTACTGGTTTTGGGTCCAGGGGATGGGCTCAGTGCTTGGAACAAGTCTTCTGATCCTCTCAGATTTGCTTTGATTGGTGGGCAGCCTCTTAATGAACCAATAGTTCAGTATGGGCCATTTGTGATGAACACACAAACTGAGATCGACCAGGCTATTGATGATTATCGCTTTTGCAAGAATGGATTTGAAAAGGCCAAGTATTGGGAATCTCAGTAAGTTTAGCTTGAAAAATTGGAGTATGCTTGATGGGTCTGAATTGGAGCCAGAGCATATGCACCTAGAAAAGCTAAACAGTAAAGTATAAATATCTGTAGTTTCATGTTCATGAGAAAGCAAATGGTTCTAGAAACTTTATGATGGAGATGTAAAAAATATAGGAGCAATAGTACTACTAAAGTCATGATGAGTCAGATCAATTGAGTTTAACTTCAGCTAGATTTTCCTACCTTTCCTTTTCTTAATTTTTGTTTTCCATGACTAAGAAGTTATTGAATGAATATTTTAGTTAAATCTCATTTTCCGGGTCTTGGTGGTGATGGTGATGGTGATGGTGGAGGTGGCTTCTTTTTGGGTATTGGTTTCTCAATCATTTTAGCAGCTATAGTTGCCTCTCCAGCTACACAAAGTAAAATCTGTAAGCTAATCAACTTGTAGTAGAAGGTTCCCAGAAATTGATTTGGTTAATTTCGCGGTTGGTGAGCTGATAGAGAAAATTAAAAAAAATACCGAAAAGCACTTTTGTTTTTTTCTATTCTGTTGAAATTCCATAAGCCACCAAGGGTTGACATCCCAACTCAAGGAAACCCGGCTAGAGGTGTTTTCTGAGGGGGGGTGTTTGGAATAAAAGATATTAAGCATCCTATGGGGGAGGGAAGAGTCAAACAAGCGACCTCTCCCTTCGAGTTAGGCCAGCCTCCACTGCCTAGCAGCTGCCACCACGCCAAGTGGTGCTTCCCAATTTTTGGTACATTACCAGAAAAAACTGTGGTTCTGCAGGTTGTATTGTTCCTGGCTGAAACATTTTTATGTTGATCTGGCCTGTAACTGAATCTAATAAACAAGTATGGAAAGTTCTCTAAGTTCCCTAGCACATTGAATTTTAAAATATGAGACAAAGCTACATTAATTTATTCACTGGTTGAATTGTCTCTAAGACAAACTATATAAAAAGTTATATTATTTTGGGGGCTGGGGGGATGTTATTTGTGGGGTAGTGGGGTTTTCTACACATGCACAGGGGTCAATGAGAATACACGAGAGAGCATAAATATCATTTTCCTTTTCATAGGGCGGTTATTCATTTCGCTCCATGTGTCTGGGTGCAAGGGCACACTCCCCTACATAAAACATTTTCCTTTTTTTTTTTTTTAATGAGAAGAAAAACTATTACTTATTCTATCTTTTGTTTCATCCAATAAGTATTATATTTGAATTTTTTTTAGTCAGTTTGTATATATATAAGATTGGTTGGGATGCAGTTTGACCAGTTCATGTATTAGCTAATAATAGGTCAAGAACTACTAAGTCGTAGGGATGATATTAGGCACAAAAGGTTATATTGTTTGACTTTCAATAGGTATATTATGGGAAACAAATTCTTGTTGGGGAGTGCAGCTCCAACACCAGCACCCATATATCTATCTCTATCCTTTTTGTAAAATAATATCTCTGTCCTTAAGTATTTGAAGCAAAAGGGAGTCGTTGATTGGGTCTTGTGTAGTTATAAGACAAGCGGCAAATGACACACCTATTTATGCATGCCACATAACATGTCAGATGAAGCTGAAATTCAATGGAAATGTAGTTTCTAATGGCTCATTTTTAATCATCAAGTTTCAATATATGGAATTCGCTAGGTAGAAAACTAAACCATTGAGAAATCCAAGACCACCAATACATTAGACTATTAGAGAGTGTAGAATATGATTAAATTTTAACAAGTCATACACCACATTTAATTGAATATTTTGTAAAATTCTAATGTGATTATTGAGAGAGTTTTTGCAATTGAGCTTGGCTAGTGTACCCTCTGTTCATAGGATACGTCCAAAGGCCAACCCATTAACATAGAAGGCCTTGCAAGTTCTGAGACGGTTCAGCCTCTCATAAGTGAGGCTTCATTTAGGGCAAGTGTTTTTTGTTTGAGACCGGCCCTTGCACCTAGATACAGGGTCGTATGCCCCCAGGTGCACAGTGGCCATTGTTCCCCCTTGTGTCTGGTGCAAGGGCTGTTCTCGGACAGTAAACTTTGTCCACTTCATTTAAATCAATGACAGTAGGGTTGCAATAGGGTTGGGTTGGGTTTTGAAAATCCTAACCCAACCCCGAGTCCCTTAGGCTAAGCCTAGGCCTGATCTGTTTTTGAAACAGTGCTTGAAAAGTCCAATCTTGACCTGCCCTCAGGGCCAAGCCAGGCTGACCCTAACTTTGGGGAGGGAGGAAGGGAGAAACTTAGGTTGAGCAAGGGAAGAAGAAGAAGACAGGGCGGGGCTCAGCCCAAGGCCCCAACCATGGCTGCCCAGTCTTGTCCCACCCTCAAGGCTAGGATATCTCAGTCTAGGCCTGTTTGGGCTTTAGGTGGGCTTGGGTTGACCAGATCAAACTTGCACCCTAAATCACAATGTCTGCATGCAATGACAAAGGTCCTCGTGAGCATTGGACCACATGCAACCTTGTCTCATACTTGGTTAAAGGGGAATGCAAAAAAATAAAATAAAATAAAAAAAGGGCATGTCTTAAAACTGCTTAGAATTTGTATGGATGGTCACAAATAGGGGTGAAACAGGGCCAAGTTGGTCCGGGTTTCTTAAAACCATAACTCAATCTTAGGTCCTCAAAATTCAACCCAGGCCCAACCCAACCCAACTCAACCCTAATTGACCCTATCAGGGCCAGGTTAACGGTGGCTTGCAATGGTTAGATTAACCTTAATCGATATGATTTTGCCATTCATATCATATACATTAAAAAATTATAGAAAAATGAAATACCGATAGGAGTCCTAAATTCTAATATAAAATTCAGGGTTAAATTTCAAGTTGGGTTGAGGCCTCAACTCGAGCTCGACCCAACCCTAACCCAGGTTTGGGGTTTTTCAACCCTAACCTGTCCTCAGGTTTAGAAAACTTGGCCCAAGCCTTGTTCAGGTTCAGGATGGGCCAAGGCAGATTCGAGTTGTCAGGGCCAAACTTCCACCTAGCCACAAATATGCTTAAACATTTCAAGAAAAGAAAATTTTGAAAGTGAAGGGTACGGATTTTAAATGCTTAGATTTTAAGTATATGGGACCAAAAAAAAAGAAGACAATATATTCAAATAAATAGATAATTTATTATTACATAAATGATTGCACTCAAAGTTTAAAGCTACCATACACCCAACAAAAAAGCATATCATATCTATAACCCAGTATAAATTAGTTTTGGTAAATTTTCAAACAATTAATTTTTTTTTTCGTAAATTAGTTCATACAATTACAATACAAGAATAAGTTGCAACTCGCCTAGTTCCTAGTTTCCCTTGTTCATCAATTTGGCCTAAGTATAATAGGAAAAATGTTTTCTATGGGGGAGGGTGACCCCTACCCTAGACGCATGGTGGGGAAATGACTAACTGGCCCCCATGAAAGGGAAAATGACTCTTTTGTGGATGTTTCCCCGTGTACTCCCCCATTTACCCTCATGCACGCCTAGGAACTGACTCCCCACATAAAAACACTTCCCCTTTTTATAAGGGCAAAATAATTCTACCCCACAAGCACAAGTACAGGCCTGCGAGCTGACCCAATGGCATCTTCAGCGCAGGGGCAGCATGATCTTTCAGTACCGGCTATATCTAGGCATGTACCGACACCAGAGGGTACCGTTCTTTCTTCCTTTTTATAATTATGCAGTATAATATGATAATTTTTCTTCACTAAAAAATATATATAATATGATAATTGTTAGGAGAAAAGAACCATGCCCAGACAGGTGCGCACAAAAAGAATGTGCTGCCCCCTGCCCAGATGCTTCCGTATGCCCCCCATTGGCCTGTGTGCTGATGCAATAGCCATGCAAGTGGACATAGTTCTCTTGCCTTTTTTTATAACCCATGATTAGTATGCCAGATCTGGGCCAAGACTGGATCTGAAACATCTATGAATTGTGCCCGGGCCCAATAATAGGCACTTAAATAAGCCCATGAAAATGATGCGAATCTTTTGGAACAGGGAAACCCTCTCTCACTTTTCCCTTCCCAAGCTTAACCAAATGAAGAAAAAGAAGAATGACAGGACCCCCGGCCCAGATCTACGAACAAAGTTCAACCAGACTCATTCAAAGAGATTTAGAAGGAAGACACCCAATTGTCATTAACTGAATTAACTGATGAGGAACAGTTACAGTTGTTTCCAACAATGTGGTACCCACTGTGCAATTGACCGTTCAACTGTCCAAAATGTACACCTCATTAGGCAGATTCAAATCAAGAAACACATTAATGATTTGGAATCCTTGGCATGAAGGCACCTAGTTGGGTATGCCCCACTGGGCTCATACTAGACAGTCTGGTTTCATGAGGATGTCTACCACTCCTTGGCATGGTAGGGCACCTCTTACCTCTGGACGAAGAAACAATAATGGCCACTCTACATGATCATCCTATATAATAAAAAAGAGCAATCGTAAACTCGTAATCATACACTTCTATCCAACTTGCACAAAAGTTTCTCTCTCTTTAATTCAAAAAATAACAACTATTACATATTCTTATGTTGTTCAACTACTTTACCCATGAAGACAGATTCATTAAGAGAACAAATCCAACAATAAAACCAATCAAATTTAACATATAACCTCACCAGATACATCCACTCATCCACCAGAAGCATTGTGACCGAAATCATCTTGAACAGCACGAGAACATGCTCTCACTTTGCTTTGATCCGTCAGCCCCATTATTAACGAGGGTTACACGGTTGACAGACAATTCAGCTTTGTATGTATCAGAATTCAGGACTTTCCTGCTAACATTGTTGTAGATGTCTCGGACAACCATTTCAAAAGCTTTTTTAACATTCGTAGAATCCAGGGCAGATGTCTCCATGAAGAACAACCCTTCTGCTTCCGCCAGGCTTTTGCCTTCTTCTACACTTACATCCCTGAGATTTTCCAAGTCCAATTTGTTCCCCACCAGCATCCTTGCTACTGTAGTATCAGAATGTGCTGCATGATATTTCATAAAAATTCAGTCCAAATCCAGGAGCAAATATAAATATACTCTCATAAGAGAATCAAAGGACATGCTAGACAATGTGCGAGTGTTGGATATACTTCCTAAGCATACAGAAATGCCTGCCTTATCAGAATATAGCAAGGTCACACGATACATAATCAGAACTTTTATGACTCCTACCAACCACAAAATGAGGGATGTGGTTGCCATGAAAATGTTCTAAATCTCAGAAAACTTCCCATTCGGGTCACCACCAAAATATGTCGGAGCGGGTCAATCTTCAAAACAGGTCAAGAATTCAAGACAAACTTAATATAGTACAACCAATATGATGATCACAACCACTTGGATTAAAATATTCCTCTAGCTGTATAAAGTAGTATAATTAAAGTTCTGGGAAAGCAAAACCTACAGATCCAATGGTTAGAAATCCCAAAAGTCTATGCCCTATTAGAGGTGGAGACCCTTTTAGTGATGGGATCTGGTCCACCGTATCATGTAGACCAATATGAATCATCAAAGGAGTGGATATCCGTAATCATCTTAGTCTTCTAGCCTAGAGTTTCTTTTGACATAGCTCTCTTTGCTTTTTGGGGTACCTCAACATTTTCTTCAATAAGAAAATCACCGAAAGCATAAACATATAATAGAAAAAAAGACAGACAAAAGGATCTTGGATGGTTGAAAATCTTTGGTCTATGCAACTGCTAACGTGGAGCCATGCAATGATGGGCCATGACCTAAGGGTTGAAAATAAATATGTTATCATCAAAATAAATTAAAAGTTCCTGATTGGATAAAATTATGTGCTTTTATTGGAGATTACCCTAACACGTATGTCATACAATGGACCTGCAAATGTGCACCTTCTGTAATTCTACATTGATTTGAACCATAATAGATGCCCTGGGGGTATGCTCCCACACATCATATGAATTCCTTAGGTTTTTAACACATACCATAGTATTTTATTGAATTAATTGATCAAGTCAAATTTGACTTTATAACTTCAGTCGGAGCTAGAATTCCCAAACTAAGTTGATGGAGTTCAAAAGAACAAGAAGGTCAGCGGCAAACCAAGCCATTGGATTGGACCAAGAATTGACAAATAAGTTTGATTTTGAGTGTCGAATGGGTTATGTGGGCCATGTCAGGCAATTCTATCAGTCTAAAAATATTGGAGATATGAGGCCTATACAGGATTAGTGTTAGTTTCTATTTTAGTATGTTGCATTCTTTATTTTAGTAGTGTTTCCAGAAGGCTGGACATACGTCGTACATTCCAGCTCCAGTGAAGCCATTGGTGGGATGCCAAGTTGGACTGGTGAGATGCTAGTCAAGATCTAGGTGGGAACCCAAGTTTATATCCTTCTTTTGTCTTATCTCTTATTTTTTCTCCAATAACTGATGTCAGTTTTCCGCATTCCTTATACCAAAGGGCTAGTAAATTTTGCACTTCAATTCTACTTTTCTGTTCATAATATAATATTCTGTTAGTTGGTCTACTGTCTGTTTATCTTCAGTTTTCTGCTCTGTTTTCCATTGCTAATTCAAGCCCTGTTCACAGTTTTTTCAGACCAGAAGATGACATTGATTTCTGAGACTCTAGTTTCTGTTTGACTTTAAAACTTTAGTTTCCAGAAATTGTTTTGCTACACTGATTTCAGGTTCTAGTTGCTAACAAATCAAGCTTTTATTTTCTGTCGGTTTCTGTTTTATTACAACAACAAAAACTCAGCCTTATCCCAACTTGAATGGGGTTGGCTACATGGATCCTTACCCTCCAATCAGCTATAGTCGACATCATACTTGTTACAAGGCCTAAGCTATGCATGTCTTTTCTCGCCACTTCTCTTAAGGTCATACTTGAGTACTAATTCTGCCATCTCTTACCCACCATTTTCTATAAGGTTTTTTTTTTTTTTCTCCTGAACCAAGCTCTTAAGCTACGTTTCTAATTCTGTTGTTGGTTACTAAATTTGGATCTACTTTTTATTTCTGTTACTGTTTTCACAGTTCAGATTCTATTCTTGAGTGTCTCAATTTTTCAAAAGTTTCTAAATCTGGTTTCAAATCTGTTTTCCCTTTTTTTCTTAGTTCCTAAACCTGAGAGATGCTATTTCTGATCTTCCCTTACTCCCAAAGATCAGTTCTGATTTCAGATCTCTACACACTGCATTCCTGGAATTTTAGTTGGAATTCTAAATCCCAATCCTTCAGGTAATTAGGAAACCCCATTATAAGCTTCCGTGAGACATAAATTTGCACATCTTAAATTATTATTATTATTATTTATTTTATTATTTATTTTTAATTTTTAATTTGTTTTTGAAGCAGATCCAATGTAAGAAACTATATTGCCTAGATACTCTTCTTCTACGGTTTCTCTTTATATTAATTTTTACCTTCTATGAATAACAATTTAATTCAACAAAACAGAATGGTCCATAAGAAAAAGTGTATACAAATCACAAAGTATTAAACTTATGGACAAAATATCCACCTAGATATCATGTAGGTTTTCTTCACATTCTCGATCACGTAAAAGTGTTCCTTGAGCAGTTCTTTTACTTTACTGAACAGGAATGAGCTCCCTGAGCAGTTCTTTCACTTTACTGAAAAGGAATGAGCTTATATAATTATAACATTCCTCAGTTTTCAGCTTCATATCATTTACATATGGCTCCATATAAGATAAGAAGAAATGAAGAATCAGACATCATAATTATTGAGCAGGACAAGTAAAGAGGAATTTTTTTTTTTTTTAAATGATAAAAAAGAGTGCAAGGAACAGATGTTTCAATCAAACCATCATGTTTGGAGTCGCAAACGAACCACATGCATATTAACATGCCATGCAACACCTATACTTCAAGTGAATTTTATGTAGCTTTACAAAGATCTAATGCTTATATCCAGAACATCCCATGTAACCTAAATGCCACGGGTACATAATGTATGCAATATAGACTGTCAAGATATTGTTCATGTAACCATAGAGAAACTCAAAATTTTATATCCACTAAATGCATTGCAAATACATGACAATGGATGTGAAAATTCTGGTTCGATGATCACCAAAAACAAGCTCATGTAATTTTATTATTTCCTAAGATTGGAAAGCCCCCACCCAAAATGGGGTAAACCAAAGAAGAAAGTAAAGAATGCTAAGTGTGAAAGCAAGGTGTAACACTGAGTTGTTTGGACACTGAAATATTGCATGGTGTAGGGGGGAAAATATGCAGTATTTGTTTTAAGAGAAGATAATTGGTTTCTAATTAATTAAGAGCCAACTAGACAGGGTGAAGGCTTTGCAATCGTGACAAGAAACCTAGTAGTTAGTTATCCAACATTACATGCCTCTTCCTTCACTAGTTTCAAGAGTCAAGAGCATTAATAATTCAGAACGACACAACAAGAATCCAAAATAAAAGCAATGCCATTTTCCTTAGGCACTTGGATCTCTTATGGAGAATTAGAGGCATCCCAGTTCTACCATATAGAAGTAAGATGCTCCTAGAGAAAAAACAAAAGGATCAAGGATGTAACCCCCATTACATCTCCACCCAATTAAAGCCCTCAGGATCCCTCTAACTGTTCAGACTGTAACACGCTCTTTGGGAAGTCGCAGGAATCTAAACAAACTTCGCAATAAAGTCAAGATTACAGATGAACCAGAACTACAATGTTCTTGATTACTGCGTAACATCTCAAGAGAAATTCAATCTTGTAAAATCCTATATAGAGTGGAACAGTTGAACAATATTTCTTTGTAGCCACCACCTAATGGTTGATATAAAACTTGGTTCAGTAAGTTTGAGCAGAAAAGGAGTCCCAAAATATCATTACTATAATATCCCTGAATATACCTCCATCCAGAAGCTTCCTAAATGCCAAATTAAGTTAAGAACACCAAATCTAATCCCTAGATAATGCTGCGCGAATTTCACTCAAAGACAGATAAAAGAAATGCACATCTTATGTCCATGTGAACATTTGAAAAGTAAGGTAGATGTAGAATTTCATCCACAGGTGAAGACAAATCAAAAGAAAGATGAGAACAAAACTGTTTAGTAAAATCCACATTAGCCCACGTATGAAACATAAACAAACAAATTAACAATCAATTAAATCTTGTAGCATTCCCCAAATAATCAGATCTGCAAGTCCTGATAACGAAAACCATCCACCAAACATACCAACACCTAAAATTCCAAATCCTACCATCAGAACATAAAAAAAAAAATGACAAAACAAATTGGGCACCAAATGGGTTCTCACAATAATCAGATTTACCGATAAAGATACATTATCTCTTTGAGTTTAGAAAGAAAAAGATGCGGACACTTACTGTTAAGCTCGTCAAGCCATCGACCGACGCTATCGAATGTGGTGCGTCTACTGATATCATAGACGAGGAGGGCACCCACAGCACCTCTATAGTAAGCAGAGGTAACAGCACGAAATCGCTCTTGACCTGCAGTATCCCAAATCTGGGCTTTCACCTCCTTGCCATCTATATCCACACTCTGAGTCTGAAACTCAACACCGATCGTCGCCTTAGTGTGCATGCTGAACTCGTTCCGAGCATACCTGGAGAGCAAATTCGACTTACCCACAGCAGAGTCTCCGATTATAACTATCTTGAAAAGGTACTCTTCCCCTTCTTCATGGTCATCATCCATCTTCCTCTGTTTCTCCTAATGTTACTTCAGCAGTCAAGAGAGAGAGAGAGAGAGAGAGAGATGGTGAAGAATAAGCCCAGAAAAAGAAGGGTTCAGAGTCCGAACTCTTGATTTAGCAGAGACGGGTCTGAACTCTATATTAAGCAGAGATATTGCAGAGCAGCAGAAGGGTCTATTCTGGATTTCTGGGGGAGTCCTAAAATGGCGGAAAGATGTCTAAATTTAGAGGAAAAAGAGATACAGCAGGAGTACTGGCCTCAGATTTACTCAATATTTCGACTCATGAGTATAGTCCGTTTGATAATGTTTCAAGAAGCTCGTTTATGCTGTTTCTGCATAAACGGAGTAAAAAGCGTTTGATAAAACTATTCTGTTTCATTTATTTTCAGAAATAGAAATAGAAATTTTTACTTATTTATGGTTCAAGAAATGACTTAGGCGAAACAAGTTGAACTTATTTCGTCGTTTCTAAAAACGACTTATGGCCATTCTTTTTATTAGTTCTTATCGATTTTAAAAATATGACTTATCAAACACCTTCAATTCCGTTTCTATTTCTAGAAACCGAAATTTATGTTTCTACCGTTTTTTGAAACAGAAACGATAGAAACGTTATCAAACGGCCCTAGGAATCTAGCTTCTTTTGATTTTTTTTTTTCAATTTTTGTGGACTAATTTGGCCGTTGCTTTTGTTGAAAGGACAAATGTGTACTCTTGGTCCAAGAGGATATGCCACCTTTGTCCTGGATGTTTTGATTGATTCAATAGACCACGTTGGTGTAATAATGGAGTGGGTCAATACTTAATGGATCTGGTTGAGTTGAGGTTATTAAGATTTTATCATGTTTGACTGATGTAATGATTAGTCAACAAGGTTTTGATTATAGAATTGATTTGTACGATTGAGTGAAACCTTTTGAACAATGAAAGGGCATTTTCAACATTCTAATAAAAGAAAAGGGAAGAGTACACTGTCAACAAGGTTTTTTTTTAGGATAAAACTCTGCCCAAAAGTGAGAAGTGTGATTTTTCTAGTAGGTATGTGGCCAATGAAAGTACATTTGGAAGCATTATTATTTTTATTTTTGGGGGAGGGTGTTCTTTTGCACACTTTTGTATAAGGGTGTCAATCGATCCGGCTGGGCCGGTCTCAATTGGGCCTCATTAGGCCTGGCGATGTGAAATCCTTACATTATGAACATCTGTTTACTTAATCAGGCCTAGTTTGGGGGTATGATACGGTTTGTAATGGACCGATCAATATCGGGCTTTAATCGGACTACCTTAAACGGGCCTTAAACGGACTATGTGCCTATTTAATTCTAAATGAGTTCTAAACTGACTTACCCTAAAATCATTTTTTAAGTGGATTAAACTATTGGCTTTACAATTTAAGTATTTTTCTTAGAATTTAAGAAGATAAGATTCTTAGAAAATGTATTTACAATTTAAGCATTACTCATATTTTGTAGTATTAGTGGTAGGATAGTATTTACAATTTAAGCATTTTTCTAAAGGAGGTCGGGTCGATCAAGCTAAGTGAGTCCGGCCGGTCGGGTGCTTGATGGGCTACTACTCTGCATTGTAAACGCCCGTTTAATAAATGGGCTAGGCTTAAGCCCGACATGTTTATTAAATGGGCTGATTCAGGTAGGACTTTAAGCGAGTCAGGCTGGGTCGGGCCTACCAGTGCGAACTCAGAATTGACACCGCTACCCTACCCTCTCCCACATAATCTCTTTTTTTTTTTTTTTAAGGTAAAAGGAAGCTTAAAAGGCAAAGTGGCCCCTACTCCCAATCACAGTGGGAGTGGGAGTGGGAGAGGGGCCGGGGGCGGGGGGTGTGGGGGAGGTGAAATGATCATTTTATCCCTCATGAAAGGTGAAAATCCTAGGTCTATCCCTATTGATGTTTCTATTGGTGTTCTCATTGCCCCAAATTAGTGTATTGACCACATTAACTTTTAGAGAACCCTTTCGTTAAAGCAAAATAATAACGGGATAAAATGGTAGAATTCTCCCCACCTTGGGTGAATATAAAATTTCTCCTTGAAAATCTTCACAGTGCCATTAATTCTCTAGCTGAAATATATAGTTTGGATCAACTTGATCTGATGTTCTTACACGTCTCTTTTGCCCACGCGTAGATTCCACTACATGTTCTCATACGTTTCATTTGCCAACGCGTAGATTCCATTACAAACTATTAACCAAATAACCTACAATGATATTGCCTCCCCCCCCCCCCCCCACCCGCCTTCTCTCTCTTCCGATTTAAATGTGTTTCACCATTTTTCTCTTATCTAAAGAAAAAGTCATTCTCTAATTTTATTGAAATTATTATTTTTTATTTTAATTAACCGGTTCAGACAATAACGATACTAAAGGATTCAAGATCATTATTTTACTAATACCAATCCAATAATGATACATCTCTTCCCATTATTTGATGCGGATTCAATACAACACCAATATTGATTTAATACGATATTGATCGAATCCAATTTGAGACCGATCAACATATAAATATCGAAAATTTCAAGATCAGAATCATATTATGACCAATATTGATCTGTATCAATGTAAAGTTTCCTCCATCCATAGAGGACAACTCACCCATCATATTAGGATTCACAAACCCTTTAGGGTTCTAGTATAAGTCCAAAATACCCACTTAGTATCATCTCCCATTCATATGACGCCTATGATGAAAGGGTCTCAATGGCTATAGGAAAACTCAGTCATGAAAGAAATGGAGAGTTAACCAAAAAAATAAAAAAAAAAACTACTCTCCCACTTAAAAAAGACACCTATGGTGAACGGGCCACGGTGGCTAAAGGAAATCTTAGTCATGAAAGAAAGGAAAATTTAAAAAGAAAAAAAAAAAAGGAGGTAAGAAAGGGAGATCCCTCCACCCATATAGTTACTAAAAGAGTAATTTGGACTTATATTAAAACCTTATAGGGATTTGTGAACCTTAGGATAGTGAATGAACAGTCCTCTATGGGGGAAAATTTTTTTATTTGTTATTTTTTATTCTGCTGATATGTATGGTATGAACAGAGATCAACTTTCTTTCTCTATTTTTTTTTTTTTCTTAAATCTTATAGTCGGTAAATCAACTCCGATCTAGATTGGTGTTAAATTGATATGGGCAGATATTAATACCTAAAACCATTGTGCCATGTGATTTAAATAAAAAACATGGGATCAAAATTGAATTGGTGTTGGCCGATATTGATAGTTAAAATGATGTTGATACTTAGTTAAAATGATGTTGATACTTAAAACCCTTTGTGCCAAAATGGGATTTTGAATAAAAAAATAAAATTAAAAGAGAAGTGGATAAATGGTTTTTTTACTTGGTTAAGTGGGTTTTAAATAAAAATGTAAGTGAAAATCAAATGAGAGAGAGAGAGAGAGAGAGAGAGAGAGAGAGAGAGAGAGAAGGGGGTAACAACAACAACAAAGCTTTTTCCGAACTAAATGGGGTCGGCTACATGGATCCATGATTAAAAAGTTTGTAAAGGTAAAGTGAAGGAAATAGAGGAGGAAAGAAAGGGAAAGGAAGCAAAGCAACACTTCTAGGATATCTCACCTAAAAGCGATCAACAATATGAATCTTTATCAAACAACTTTATTTGATGTCATACTAGGATCTAGATCGAACTTTTGCATATCCTTCATAATCAACTCTTCAATGGTCAATTTAGGTCTGCCCCTAGCTCTTCTAGTTCCCTCCATTTGGATTTGATCACTCCTCCTTACATGAGCATTTAAAGGTCTACCTTTAACATGTCAAAACCATCTTAAGTAACATTCTGTTAGCTTGTCCTAAATCGGAGCAACTTCCAATTCGGCTCTAACCCATTTATACATTACCCTATTCCTCCTAGTTTTGCCATATATCCATCTCAGCATCCTCATCTCTGCTACATTCAACTTATTTATGTTACATCTCTTGACAGCCCAACATTCTGCCTCATAAATCATTGCCGGTCTTATGACTGTCCTATATAATTTTTTTTTAAGCTTTGGGAGTATATGTCGATCACACAACACCCTAGAAGCACTTCTCTACTTCAACCATCCTACTTTACTTTTGTGAGACACATCATCATCTGTAATTGATCCCAAATATTTAAAACAATCGCTTTGAGGGATCTCTCTCTACTTAAGTTTCACCACATCGTTATCCGTCCTTGAGTGACTAAAATTATATACTATTTACTATATCTTCGATCTACTTATCTCAAGACCCCTAATTCTAGGATAGATCTCCATAACTCTAACCTTTCACTGGTCTCTGCCACTGTCTCTACCACTAACACAATTTCATCAGTGAAGAGCATACACCACGGAACCTCCCCTTTAAATGTTCTTAGTTAAATTGATCATAATAAGCGTAAACAAATAAGGACTTAAAGTAGATTCTTGATGCAACACAATAGTGATTGGTAACTCACCGCCTCGACCTCCTATGGTTCTTACACTCGTCACCATGCCCTCGTATGTATTTTTGATAATATCTATATATTTACATGACACCATTTGCTTCTCCAATACTTCAAACGAATTCTCTGTAGACTCTATCGTATGCTTTTTCTATGTCAATGAAGACCATATGAAGATCCTTCTTGTAGGTTCTCAATCTTTCCATAAGCCTCCAAAGAAGGTAAATCACTTCTATCATTGATCTCTTAAGGCATAAAATCGAATTGATTCCTTGAGATCCCCCCCACCCCACCCCACCCCACCCCACCCCACCCCGCCTTCTCTCTCTTCCGATTTAAATGTGTTTCACCATTTTTCTCTTATCTAAAGAAAAAGTCATTCTCTAATTTTATTGAAATTATTATTTTTTATTTTAATTAACCGGTTCAGACAATAACGATACTAAAGGAATCAAGATCATTATTTTACTAATACCAATCCAATAATGATACATCTCTTCCCATTATTTGATGCCGATTCAATACAACACCAATATTGATTTAATACGATATTGATCGAATCCAATTTGATACCGATCAACATATAAATATTGAAAATTTGAAGATCAGAATCATACTATGACCAATATTGATCTGTATCAATGTAAACTTTCCTCCATCCATAGAGGACAACTCACCCATCATATTAGGATTCACAAACCCTTTAGGGTTCTAGTATAAGTCCAAAATACCCACTTGGTATCATCTCCCACTCATATGACGCCCATGATGAAAGGGTCTCAATGGCTATAGGAAAACTCAGTCATGAAAGAAATGGAGAGTTAACCAAAAAAAAACTATTCTCCCACTTAAAAAAGACACCTATGGTGAATGGGCCACGGTGGCTAAAGGAAATCTTAGTCATGAAAGAAAGGGAAATTTAAAAAGAAAAAAAAAAAAAGGAGATAAGAAAGGGAGATCTCTCCACCCATATAGTTACTAAAAGAGTTACTAAAAGAGTAATTTGGACTTATATTAAAACCTTATAGGGATTTGTGAACCTTAGGATAGTGAATGAACAGTCCTCTATGGGGGAAAATTTTTTTATTTGTTATTTTTTATTCTGCTGATATGTATGGTATAAACAGAGATCAATTTTTTTTTTTTTTTTTTTTTTAATCTTATAGTCGGTAAATCAACTCCGATCTAGATTGGTGTTAAATTGATATGGGCAGATATTAAAATCAAATTGATTCCTTGAGATACTGAATATGTGGGCATTGATAACCTTCTCCCATAATTTCATAGTATGACTCATGAGTTTTATGCCTCTATAGTTATTGCAATTATCTTTATTTTTGTAGATTGGTACAACAATACTTCTTCTCCATTCATCTGAGATCCTTCTTGTGCTCAAAATCTTGTTAAACAATTTGATAAGCCAAGCAACCCCACATAGTCTCAAATTCTTCCGCACTTCAATTGGGACCTCATCCGGCCCGATCTCTTACATGCTTTCATCTTTCTTAGGGCTTCTTTAAATTCTGACACTCCTATCTTTCATATATATATATCTATTAAGTGTGTTATCATGTTGGATACTCACTCCACTCCTACTTGAGCTATCTCCATTTAGTAATTCACAAAAATATTCACCCAATTGTCAGTTAATATCTTCATCCTTAACTAACATTCTACCATCGTTACCTTTAATACGTCGAATATGATTGAGATCTCTACTCTTTCTTTCATTGTAGGTTATCTGGTCAGTAGTTTGTAGTAGAATCCATGCGTTAGCAAAGAAAATGTACGAGAACCCATGATCAGGTTCTCATATGAGGACTTGATCCGGGCTTAAATATATAAGCATAGTTTGATGCCGCTACCATAGAAAGCCATATGAGCATATAGGATGGCTTATTTATTTATAGGAAGAAAGAACGCTACCGATAGTATTATGCATGTCCAAACACATGAAGAAGTGGAGTCAAGGTATGGATGTCTCTTTAGAGTTTGAATCCATTTCCCCATATGTGTAGATGTACACAACACTATTGGGGTAACTTTCTTTTTCCCTTTATTTATAAATAAAGCCTTCCACGTTTAGCCATGCAAGGAACCAAAGTGTGCCGATAACTAGTCAACAAAGCAATCTCCTTCCAATTACCTATGGATCTGAGTGAAGCACCCATCATGCTCAATATATCATTAGGTCAATATTAAGTGGTTGTTTGGCAGGTCTAAAATTAGTGTTCATTATGTTACCTAAAAAAAAATCATTTGTTTGGCAATTTTAAATAAGTGCTAATTTTCTTAAACAATGCGCTAAATTTTATTTATTTTATAGCAAACTACTATAAATTTTTGAAAATCTTTTATTCATACAAACTCATTACTAGAGAGGAAAAAAAGCATGTGCTTCAAATGAAACTTAAAGTTTCCACTAAAATAGAATGCTCCCAAACAATATGTAAATAGATCATTAGGTCAATATTAAGTGGCTGTTTGGCGGGGCTTAAAATTACAGTTTATTATGTTTTTAGTGTAAAAAATAAAAGCCCACTTAATTCATTTGTTTGTCAATTTTAAATAAGTGCTAATTTTCTTAAATAATAAACTAAATTTTTATTTATTTTAGAGAAAAAAAGCGTGTGCTTCAAATGAAACTTAAAGGTTCCACTGAAATAGATTGTTCACAAATAATATATGTCCATGTAAATAAAGTAGTCACTATAAGTGGCTGAAATCACTCCTTATTTAATAAGCATTTATTCTTAAAATAAATCTAATCACATGGTTTTAATAAAAGAAATTAAATAAATGAATTTTAAATGGATTTTAATAAAACAAAAAAAGTTCCGTATAGAGCTGAAGTCACAATCCTTTTCTTGGCTTCACAAGAGCACTGTGTGGATTACACACACACACACACACACACAAAAAAAAAAAACCTGAAACTTTGCCACCTCTAATGACTGGCACCAATGGGGATGAGAAATGTGGCATTATACCATAGGAAAATGAAACTTTGCCACCTCAAAAGAACCCTCATAATATCAATATTATGCATGTAATGAAATGAGGAAAATCGTCAGATTCGATTCAGATAATTCATGAAATACCATTTCAAAGGTGACACGTGTATTGATACCAATACAATGGTCCAAATCTGATTTAAATGCTTCTTCACTGATTTAATGTTATATTAGTTGTACTATATCTGGACCATTGTATTGGTATCAATACATGTGTCACCACCTGAAGGTGGTATTGCACAGAATTATACGAGATCGAAATTGCAGACGATTTCAACCCATGAAATGATCAATCTACCCTCGGGGTTTAGGTACTATAAGGGAAAAAAAAAAAAAATCATCCTAATACAGCATGTTAAAACAAATGCAGAAACTAGGAGGGTAATTAATGTACATGGCTTTACCCCTGCTGTTTTGAAGTTTTGAACCAATGACTTTTCTTAGAATCATCCAAAATGATTTGATAGGAAAATGATGGCATGAAATGTCCAAATCTATCCTTTAATGCTAGGTCAACGCCATTTTGTTGCCATTTCACGTAAAGAATTTATTTATAGATCCCTCACTTCAAGAGAATTTTCTCATCATATTACTCAGGTAATTGACTTATGATATTTACATCATTGGATAGTACTAGCTAGGGGTGTCAATTCTAGACCCGCACTAGTAGGTCTGATCGAACTCGATACATTTATGATCCGATCTAGATCGGCCCGATCAATAAATGTATTGGGCTTGAACCCAACGCATTTATAAACAGGTAGTACATAGTGCAGCCACTTAGCCCAACCGGCCCAACACATTTACAAGCCCGACTTAGCCCAACCCCATTAATACTACTTGCAGTTTTTAAATTTTTTTTTAATACTATTTTTATTTAGTGCTAAGTCTATGTGATTTGACATTTGAGATGGTGGTGATTGTTATCTGAACATTCATCTTTTTCAAGCATAGTTTAATTGATTTAAACATGCTCAACTTCGGTTGTGTTGACGTAGTTTAATTGATTTAAATTCCGATCGCTGGGTTAAAGATCGAGTACCTTAGTAACTTAGCTGCTTTACCCATATTTGTTTTAATCAATTTTAACTATGGGATCTTTTTTTGTTATGCCCATCTTTGTCTCATTTTATTGGTATTCCTTCCAAACACATTTAAAAGACTAATTTTAAAAAGGATCTGTTTAAAGTTAAATAGGTCTATAGCCCGGTTAAGGCTTGATTAAGGCTCGTTTATAGCAACCTGATTAAAGCTTGAGACTGACCCGCTCAATTATCAATAGTACCATGCCCGCGCTAACTAAGCCCGTTTAGCTCATAGTACCATGCCCGCGCTAACTAAGCCCGTTTAGCTAAACCGGCGTTCAAGATGGAGCCCTAGAAATTGGCCGAGCCTGATTAGGCCCGACCGATTGACACCCCTAGTACTCATAAAAAAAATTTCGACCATATTTGGATCATCAAAATCCAATTATCTGTTAAAAAATATCAACTGTGGAAAATCTCCACAAAACTCCAATATATATATATATATATATATATAAAAGGCGAAAGTCAGGATTCTACCAAGATCATTGTAGGAGCACCATAACTTGACCAAACTAGGTTAGCATGGCCCTTTAGGCAGAACATGTAAATCTCCTTCCCCTCCCTTATTTAAATTAAATGCATGCTATATTACAGATATTATTTCTTTTTTTTTTTTTTTCAAATACTCTTCTTATGCCGTTATAATGCCAAAATTGCCATATGTAGGAATTTTTACAAAAATCCTTCCATATATATTGGTTTAATGTCAATTTATGATTTTCAAAATAGCATAATATTACCCTACGCTAAAAGGTTGTCCAAAACTATTTTCAAAATGTTTAAAATAACTGCCTCATATGCTGTTATGTGAAATAACCTAGAGGGGGGGGTGAATAGGTTATACTAGTGGAAATTTTAACTATTTTCGATGTATAGGTCTCAAGTGTGATTGCAAATTAAAAACGATGCGGAATAAGTAAAATAGACATAAATCATACAACATAAGATTTATAGTGGTTCGACTCATTCCGAGTCTAGTCCACTCCCTACAAGAATCCTCTTGTAAGGTATTTTACTAGTTCTCCCTTTCAGTATGGTAGGTAAGGAAGAAAATCTTTACAATTTTTTTCACAGATAAGAGTATCCTTACAAATCCCCTTCACAGGCAGAGAGGCACCTTATATAATCTCCTTTGTAGGTAGAGAGGCACCTTACAATCTCCTTTAAAGTAAAGAGGCACCTTACACTATTTTAAGGATAAGAGGATCCTTACAATCTCTTAAAGATGAGAGGATCCTTACACAAGCCTAAGTACAGTCTAGACTTAATATAAAATTGAAAATGGAGAAGTGGAATAAAAGAGAATTACCTCCGGTGTGGTGCAAATGAAATATGCAATGATGATTGAATGAATACACCTTTTGAAGTCTTCTTGATGCTTGTAATGTAAATGCCAATATGTAGATGAAGACTTGTAGATAGTCTTGAGTTCCTCTTGAATGTAAAATAAAGAATTTGAACTCAAGAGATGGTGTAGACTAATTCTCACTTCTAATGCTCAAATAATTCTTTTTTAAAGTTGGAATTAATTGTTAATTAATGAGTAGCATTAGAGGTATTTATACGTGAGCTTAGGATAACATTTTAGGCAGTAAATCTCACTTAAACGGTCATATTCTGGGTCCATCGATCAACTACCATCGGTAGCTGATCAACCGCCAAGAGCTGTTGAGGTAAAATATAGCCGTTAGGACACTTCCAGGTAGTCACCGATCTATCGAGACTTTCTACCGATCGATCGGCTATGGTCTTGCACAGTTCCAATCAACCAGGGTTTCCATCCAGTCGACCGCCAATATGACAGACTCTGTTTTGACAGAATGCTGTCATACTAAACAGCTGTCATTTTTTTTTATCACAACTTTTTGATCCAATCTCGGATTGACCTGAAATCAATTGCGTTAGAATTGTGACTCAATTTTCTATAACTTCTATGAAGGTTTCATCTCTTGATACCGACTCTAATATTATCCAAAATGCCCTTGAGTCAAGTTAATGTGGTTTTCACAGAATTTCATTAGAACACATTTTTCCTAATATGTTCCTCACCACTTAGAGACTTTTCATACTTGGTCAAGGTATGCTCTATAGTCATTCTAGTATGATATAATGCACATGCATGTGGTGAGTGCATATATATATATATATATATATATATATGTGTGTGTGTGGATGTTACAAATTACATTAAAAATGATCAATCTATCCTAGTGGTATTCTTCTTCACTTGAACCTTCCACTCTTTGGCACTTCATCTTCTTTTTTTCTTGTTTGCAATTTCATGTCTTTAAGCTTCATGTCTTGACATCTTGAAGCTTGAATTCTTTTGATACCTTCTTCAAGTATTGATACCAATTTGTTGATACTCCTCATTTGATGACTTCAATCTTCATTTCTTCTTTTCATTCATCAAATTTGATCTTTGATATGAAGTCTCTATAAAACAATACTTGAAGGCAAATTATGAAATACCTTTATATGTTTGTTATCATCAAAATCAACTACAGGAGTGTGGGCATATCCCTAATAATCTCCCCATTTTTTATGATGACAAACAGATGATTCTCAGATAAAATAAATAATCAATTATCAATAAGTTGGAGAATCATTTCACAATTTCTCCCCCTTTGTCAACAACAAAAAGTGGGGTTAAAAGACTCGATATTATCTTTCCCCCTTTTAAACCTTAACAAGGAGTGTGGGCAAAATAGCTCCCTCTAAGGGTATGCTTAAAAAAAAAAAAAAGCATGTATGCTCTATGGGGGAAAGATGTGTTCTAGTGAAAAATGTGTCTCTAAGTGGTGAGGAACATATTAAGAAAAATGTGTTCTAGTGAAATTTTGTAAAAATCACATTAACCTGACTTAAGGGTATTTTTAATAATCTTAGATTCGGTATCAGGAGATTAAACCTTCATAGAAGTTGTAGGAAATCGAGTCACAATTTCAACGTAACTGATTTTAGGTCATTTCGAGGTCAGACCAGAAAGTTATGATCAAAACACTAACGACTAGTCAGTATGATAGCGTTCTGTCAAAACAGAGTCTGTCATGTTGGCGGTCGATCGGGCTAGAAGCCTTGGTTGACTGAAACTGTCCGAGACCATAGCTGATCGACCGATAGAAAGTCTCGATCGATCGATGACTGCCTAAAAGTGTCCCAACGGCTATATTTTACCTCAACGGCTCTTGGCGGTCGATTGATGGACCCAGAATATGACTGTTTAAGTGAGATTTACTGCCTAAAATGCTATCCTAAGCTCACCTATAAATACCTCTAATGCTACTCATTAATTAACAATTAATCCCAACTTTAGATAAGCATTATTTGCGTATTAGAAGTGAGAATTAGTCTACATCATCTTATGAGTTCAAGTTCTTTATTTTACATTCAAGAGGAACTCAAGACCATCTACAAGTCTTCATCTACATCTTGGCATTTACATTACAAGCATCAAGAAGACTTCAAAAGGTGCATTCATTCAATCATCATTGCATATTTCATTTACAACACACCGGAGGTAATTATCTTTTATTCCACTTCTCCATTTTCTATTTTACATTAAGTCTAGACTGTACTTAGGCTTGTGTAAGGATCCTCTTATCTTTAAGAGATTGTAAGGATCCTCTTATCCTTAAAAGAGTGTAAGATGCCTCTCTACCTTAAAGGAGATTGTAAGGTGCCTCTCTACCTGCAAAGGAGATTATAAAGGTGTCTCTCTGCCTGTAAAGGGGATCTGTAAGGATATTCTTATCCGTGAAAAAGATTATAAATGTTTTCTTCCCTACCTACCGTACTGAAAGGGAGAACTAGTGGAATACCTTACAAGAGGATTCTTGTAGGGAGTGGACTAGACTTGGATTGAGTCGAACCACTATTAATCTTATATTGTGTGATTTATGTCTATTTTACTTATTCCGCATCGTTTTTAATTTGTAATCACACTTGGGACCTATACATCGAAAAGAGTTAAAATTTTCACTAGTATAACCTATTCACCCCCCTCTAGGTTATTTCATTATGCTGCTCAATTGAAATTGCCAGTTACTACGATAAAGAAGGTTTAAAATGATTTTTTTTTTTTGCCATGGAATTCTAATCAAGATATTCTCCATATTTTTGGACTGCTAAAAAGATATGTAGGTTAATGTTATTTATTTCCAGTAAGTACCTTGTCATGCATAATATAATCTCAAACTATTTTTCAAAATGATCTTGAACTAGTGCAGTTGAGGTCGTTAGCATAGCTTACCTTGGCTAGACTAGGGAAAAAACAGTCGCAAGGATAGGAATGAGCGTACTTTAGATAGTATGAAAGAGAGGAGAATGTTATTTACTATTAGAATAACATAGAATAACAGTTTTTAGAGAAGTGGAATAGAACTCAGACGTTGATCTGCCCATCCCAAGCAAACCTCCTCTGCCACGCTGTGCTACCTCTGTCCCTTCTTTTTGCTTTCTCTCACGAGGGTTCACCCACCCGGTTTCACTAGAAAATTGGAAGGTCACGACCGCCTCTACACTATGTTCTCCGTTGTTTGTGTGGATAAGGATAAGGCTAAGGCTAAGGCTAAGGCTTGGAGCGGGTGCAAAAAATAAAATGTATGGAGTTTTTACTATTGCATGTATTACCATACAGGGGATCAAACAAAAAAGAGTGGATAGTTAAGAACACCAAGGTACACAAAGGATTATTACTAGAGATAATGTAAGTTAGGACTACATAAAAAAAAATTCAAGGGGTGTGATGACATGACCCTTAGTAAAGGTATGTGGGTTATATGTTAGAAAAATCACACGTGCACATATGGCTATATGTTGTAGATATATATAAAATGAAGACAATCAAAATAGAGAAATACTTATTCTGCAAGGAAGGACATAAATCAATAAAGAAAATAGAAGAAACTAATAATATAAATTACTTACCCTGAGAGGAGAGAGTATGAAATGTGAAAGAAGAGAGAGGGGGATGTGTGCTGGAAAGATGGTAGAAAAAGAGAAGAGAAGCACATTGGAAGAATGCTATAGTTAGTTAATAAAATAAGATTCACATCTATGAATGAGAAAATAATTTAAGAGAGGAGAAAGTGAGAAGGAAGGAAAGGGAGGATGTGAGAAGATGGGAAGATTGAAAGAGGACATATATAAGAGTGACCCTGGTAGAGTAACATGGTTTTGATGCAAATAATGGTTAAAAAAAGACAGATAATTATAGTCTTAGTTAGGAAGCCGCACCTGAGGACTCTAGTTGATCCTTTCGAAGCACCATACACGGATCGTCCCTTCATCTACTTGCATTTTTTTGGAAGATTTATTGGACCTTTGTTGGCAGATGGGAGATAATAATCAGATTGGGTCAATAAACATCATAACTTCCTAGGATGAATTAAATAACAATTCAACTGGATCACAACAATTGAATATTAAAGAAAATATGCTTCAATGAAGTAACTATATGTACATATACAATTGGTTAGAAACATACTTAAATGCTTATTTGTGTGCATTGCACATATGTTTAGGCTCCGTTTGGTATTGTTTCTATTCCAGAAACTCCGTTTCGTGTCGAAAACGAAAATTTCAGTTTCTGTGTTAAAGTACAGTTTTTAAACGAAAAAATGGTGTTTCAAAATTTCAGATTTTTATCGGGAACTTTTTTTTTTTTTGTAAAATGGAACGAAACTAGGAAGACGGAACTCCATTTTGGAGTTCCGTCCAATCTCGTTTTTTCAGTTTTTTTTTTTTTTACTTTTGTTCCAAAAAAGAACGGGTCATAAGTGCACAAAAATTCGTTTTCGTTCCAATAGAACGAAAAAACTCCAGAAACATTTTTTTAGAACAATACCAAACGGAGCCTTAATGCTTACACAAGAATATTTTATCACTGCAAATTGCAATGCAGTATTCATTTGTTTGAGTTTAGATATTTAGAATTTGATGTGGGTAATTATGAAGATGATAATGAAGAAAATGTAACAATCAATCTAGAATTTGTTTTCCCCTTTTGGGTGAATAATCAATCTAGAAATTGAAGTGAGTAAAAACATGAATAAAACACAAATTAATAGAATTCTTACATGGCCTAGCTTCACACATGGAATTATTGTACCATTCAAATAAGAGTTTAAATCATAGTCCATACAAATCATTAAGGATAGCTATCTACAAGTTCAGGTTCTCTTGAACTTTGATGTTTTTCTGTTTTCTCAATCTCCTCTTTGCTAATGGCAATATCAAAGGTGGAGTGGATATTGAGAATTTATGTTCTTGCCTTTTTGGGTTCTTGTAATTTCTTTATTCTTATGTCATTTTAATATATTCTTTTACTAACCTTAAGTGGAAAGAATAAAAAAAAAAAAAAAAAGAAGAGTGGGGCCAAAAAATTCTATTACAGAACAATGCATGCAGACAAAAGCATCATATCGAACTGTTTCTTGCTTTTCTTTCTTCTTCTTCTTGTTGCTTATTCCTGGCTTTACTCAATCCCTATAGATCCCTTGCCAACATCTCTAGTTCCAATGCTTCGAACCCACAGAGTTCTCCAAAGTCTTGGGGTTTGCTCTTGAATGGGGTCTTGTTCTTCCCAGCATCTTTGGCTTGGCTTGAGAGTTTCAATGAGGTCTCGAAAGTCTTCTGGTTCGCTCTTTATTTGGTTCTATATTTCCCAACATCTTTGGATTGACTCTCAAGAGCTTCAATGACATTTTCTGGGTCCTTGATCGATGTGTCTCCATTTCTTAGTGATGGCTTCTTTGAATAATCACAAGATAGTAATTAAATTATTACAAAATATTCTGGACATATAAATGTGAAGGATAGATATACAACAATATCATCTTAAACAAAGACGTGTAGATTTGAAGAATTCAATTAGCTGCTTCGTAGTATATACTCAAGAACTGAAGAAAATGAAGAATATGTGAATGCAAGTAGAGAGAGAGAGAGAGAGAGAGAGAGTATTTAAACTAGAAATATTAGGAGTTTTTCGGGTTAAGGAAACTAAATACAACAATCGAGATGAAATAATTTAGAAGAGATGAGGAATTATTGGACGAGACAGTATTTAAACTAGAAATATTAGGAGTTTTTCGGGTTAAGGAAACTAAATACAACAATTGAGATGAAATAATTTAGAAGACATGAGGAATTATTGGACAAAGTATATCATAAAAGATATTTTAGAAAAAGAGGGAGATAGGAACAGAGAGAAGAGGAGGTTAAACGTTTCAAAAGAAGAAAGAAAGTGGAAGAGATAGAGTAAATTCATGAAGAGAAAGAGAGGTGGGGGTGGGGGAAGAGTTTCAAAAAAAAAATAAAAAAAATGGATGATTTTGGTCGATATGGAAAGTAGGAGATAGAAAGTAGAGAAAGGAGGAGAGATAGATAAGGAACATGGTATGTTAATAGCAATAAGGGAATTAAATTTTAGAATATTGATTTATTATAAAAATATAAAGAGTACCAAAAATTTCAGAAGAAAACAAAAAAAGAGAAAAAATATAATGAAGAAGAAAGGATAGAATTGTCAGGTGAAAGATTCTCCTTTTGTGCAGTTGTCTGTTGCCCATCCCTTTTCTTTTTTCCATCTATGTATTATTTTATATAAATATCTATCTAAAAACTAGATTAGAACAGATTTACTACTTTTTTACATATAATATTAAAATTAGGAAAAATTATGCCCCCTCCCCTGTAGTTTGTCGAAATTACACATGAATCCAAAGGCTTGAACGAACTGCGTCCCCCTCCCCTAAATTTTCTAAGATTCTTACAATTAGGTCCAATCCATTAATCTCCGTCAAATTGGGACTGTTAGTTGATGACATCACTTAATATGATAACATCTAATACCCAAAATGCCCTTTTTTGCACTGCAGTGTCTTATCTACTGACAATGCGTACACCTCCTTCCCAACACAACACCCATCGTCTTCTCCAGCGACAGACTCTACCCTGCAATCTTTAAAGTATAGTTGCAAGCCGCAAAGTAGTTCTCCTTACTGAAAGTTTGTTGATTTTTTTACTGGAATTTTCTATTTCCTTTCCTAACTCATGGAGATTATATAGTTGAATGGGGTAGCAAATGTACTTGGTTAGGGTGTTTTGGAGCTTTTGTCATTGCTCTCTTAGATTTCTTGTTCAGGGGTCTTATGAAAACTGCTAAAACAAGAAGGTTTCATGGTCCGGACTCGTCTGAATACCACTTAGTGAATTGGGTTCGTTAGTGAAGTTGGTAAGCCACTCCAAATCCTCTATTGGGTCTTCCGGTGTGCATAGCTGGCTCTCTGAAAGCTCACTCAAACTCGCCAGAAAATTGTTGAAGTCATCGGAATCCATCACTAAGTTTGGTCACACTTTCTTCGAACTCTTAAGTCGTCTAAGAAGTTCAAAAAGCCTCCTGCGTTAAAGCTCTCATGTATGGCCATGGAGAGAGTAAGAAAAGAGAACTTAACCCGAGAGAGAGAGAGAGAGAGAGAGAGAGAGAGAGAGAGAGAGAGAGTTCTTTGTGTGCTGGGTGGTCCTATTCTTTAATTAATCTGATGAAAAAATGGATTAGAAATTTCATTTGGTCAGGTGATGTGGATACTGTTAAAGCAGTGATTGTAAAATGGGACCACTTGTGTAAGCCTAAGGAGGAAGGTTGTTTGGGTATTCGTAGGCTCAGAGATGTAAATAAGTCCTTGCTATGTAAGCATGCTTGGAACATAAAGCATGGGAACTCGATCATGAGTAGATTCTTCAAGGCGAGATTTCTGAGTAATGGGTCCCCAAAAGAAAATTATAAGTCTTCTTCATTATGGCCAGGTATTCACAAAGTGTGGTCCTTCATTGCTAGCAAGGAGAGATGGATAGTGGGAAATGGTAAGAACATCAGCCTCTGGAATGACATCTGGCTAGGAGAAAAATCGTTAGCAAATTTAAGTGGTTAATCTTTGAGTTGCTCTTCTCTAAAGGTGTTCGAAATTATTCATAATATCAGTTGGAGAATTCCTAATGTCAGATTAACTGTGCTTAAAAATGCTTTCTCATTTGCCCAATTAATTAGGCTGCCCCATCATGATGTGGAGGATAGATGTTTTTGGAGTCCCTCTTCTTCTGGGTTTTTTTCCTCTTTCTCTGCGTGGAATGAGATCAGAAAAAGAAACCCCAAGGTTCCTTGGTTTTCTCTTGCCTAGGGAAAATATTTACAGCCAAGGAATTCCACTTTTGGATGGCGCCTAATGCACAAGAAGCTTCCAATGGATGATATCATTGCTCAAGGGAGTATCTATAGTCTCAAAATGTAGTTTATGTGGTTTAAATGCTGAAACTTTTAACCACATATTTGTTGTTTTATGGTTGTCCTTGTTGGCAACTCGACCACGTGGCGGTGATGACGTGGCCAGTTTGGGTGACGTGGATGAAAATGATGACATGACAGTGTCCAGTGTCACCGATGAGATAACAGAGCAGCTTGGTATGCATGAAGTGGTTTAATACATCATTAATAGGTGGTGCGGGTTTCTGGGTCAAAACTGGCAAAATTGGCCTATTTACGATCGAGGGCATTTTTGACAGTGAAAATGATATTTTTGGAAGATTGTTTCTTCATAAAAAACATAGATTGTAATTTATCTAGTCCAGTGCATCTGATTTTGTCGCATTTCGATACCGTACGAAGAAGTTACGGCATTTGTGGCAGTCGAGGGTAGTTTCGACATTGAAGATGAATTTTTTAAAGGAAGTGTTCTCCATGTAACAATACGAAAAAAATACAATATTTCCAACGGTTCTGATTTCATCGCGTTCCGATTCCGTATAAGAAAGATACGCCATTGGAAAGATCTAGGGGCATTTTGGTTTTTTTACATGGAGGATTCAGATGATTGAGTCTTCTGAAAAGTCGTAGAGCATCCAGTTACGTGTTTCCGTAAAGTTATAAGTGTTTCCGTAAAGTCGGTTTGAAAATCCAAGCTAAAATCCATCGCTGTCTCGGTGTTGGGTGGATTTTTCGGAATTTATTTTTGAAATTTGAAGGGCTTTTGTGCAATTTCAAGATTTTGAAGGTTTGAATTGCAATGGGTCTTTAAGCACTGAAATATATGAAGGCAGGGGCTTGATTGTAATAAAGAGGAGTAAAGGGAAGTGAAATGGATGGTCAAGATTCGACCACGTAGGCTTGATGCCCATCCAAAGGCTGTTGAGATTTTGCACTGACATGGACGAGATAGATGCTTGCGCGTAGGAATTGATTGGTTAGGTGCATAATTCTTGATGCACTGGTGCTACACCTTATTAAGGCATGTTGGTGTGTTTCGCGCGTGTATAGAAGATATAAAAAAGATTCCAATCTTAATGATCTTATGAAATCTAATTAAAGCTATCATGGAGGATTCGGATCCAACGATCAATAAGCCTTTCACTTTTGTGAGTGGGAGACAAGCTCCTTTAAAATCCGGAAAAGCAACCAATCATAGATCGACAACAAAAAGTGCATGCTGACCGCTGATGTCATCATGACGTCATTAGTTGACTATTTTATTCGAATCTTGAGGTTGAGATTTACTATCCGTTATTTTAATCGGACGGTCTATATTAAGAGATTCTCCTTGATGAGATCTACGGCCAGATTTGCACAACTGTTGCGCGCGCCGCCGGTGTAGCCTACGTCACTCCTACGAAGATTTCATTTCAGGCTATCTCATTGCTCCAACTTCAAATGGTCATATCTCCCTCATTTTAACTCGGATATGGGTGAACCAAGTTGCAGCTTCTTCAGTTTTTCAAGCCCTACACCATGAAGCAAGAAAAATGAGTTTTGAGTGAAAGAAGGCTATGGTTTTGGTAGGAGAAGCTTTCTCCTCTTTTTGGTCCTTGAATGAACATAAATACTTGATGATAAATGTTCTTAGGCCATTAAAGGAGGTAAAAGAAGTGGTTGAAGTGTGTTAATGGTACATTAACTCAAAGCCAAGGAGGAAGAGAAGAAAGCAAGGATGTGTTTGCTTTGAAGAGCAAGAAACCAAGGAGAGAGAAGGTGTGAGCATCAAACTTGTTAGTACAAGTTTCCAGTCATCCCAGGCAATCGGATGTGAGATTCTCTAACCTTTGATTTTACATTATATGCATGTATGTATGCTAGGGTTAGTTGTGGATGAATGTATACATGCTAGGTTAGTTGTGGATGAATTGTAAGCATGCTAGCTAGTTGTGGATGTATTTGCTAGGCAAGGCTTAACTGTAGGGCATTGATATAAGCCCTAATTTATTGTATTATTTATTGTGTGCTTAGTGGGTGCTCCCGTATAGTGGGTGCTACACATTGTATCGGTACTATGAGTGACATCTCAGCTTCAGCTTGAGAAAATTGGGTGTGGGTGCTCCCAACTGTGGGTGCAGTCAAAAGTAGTGTATTGAGTAGGTACGAAGCCTTTACGGGCATTACTCCGGGGATGTAGGCAAATTGTCGAACCTCGTAAAAATCCTGTGTTGTGGGCGCTTGTTGTTTGCATTTTATATTGAAGTGCGTGGAATGTAGAATGGATGTGCACACTTGGAAGTGCCTATGAGAGGCTGAGTGTGCATACGACTGTGTGCAAACAGGAACAGGTATATCAGGTCTTTCTTGGCCAGACATCGGACAAGTTTTTAGGGATCGAAATTGGACTCACTGATTCACCCCCCCTCTCAGTGACTGCTGGGTTACAACAATATTTACAAGCTGTAGCTACTCGGTATCCATCTGGAGCATGTTTCTAAACTTTTCTAAACTGCTTTGGCCTATCTTGGCCCAATGAGGACGATATCAAAGAGCTATCTCTCTGGTGGATCAGAAAACGGAGAGTATTATTAGTTCACGACCCTTGGTTGATGGGATTTATCGTCGTCACTGACAATATTTGGAGAGAAAGGAATGATCGGCGTCATGATGGGCATCTAAAATCAAAAATCAATCTTTTTGAGAAGATCAGGTAAAAATTGCAGGAATCAAACTTTGTTTTATCTGGCATGGTCAAATAGACAACAGATCTCTTATGCTGTCGCAGGCTTGGTCTTTCTGCAGCCTCCTGGTAGGTCTTTAATGATTTGGTGTAAACCTTTTTGGGGATGGACAAAATTGAATGTTGACGGATGCTCTTTAGAAAATCCTGGAAGAGCTGGAGCTGGAGGAATCCTTCGGAATCACGAGGGTAGTGTTGTGGGGTCTTTTAAGATGTTGTTAGGGATTCAATCAAATTTCTATGCTGAATTTACAGCCTTGATGGAAGGAGTTCTCAAAGCTAAGGAGTTACAAATTAATGCACTTTGGATTGAATCTGACTCAGCAGCGGTGGTTGTTGCAATTCAAAATCAATCTATCCCATGGTATGCAACTCAAGATTGATTTTCAGTTAAGAGTTTTCTAGGTTCCATAAACTAGAAGATCTCTCACTGCTTTCGTGAAGCTAATGGTGTGATAGATTTTCTTGCCAAGGATGCTGCAAAATCGAGATCCTCGGAGATAAATATTATTTTTCCTTCTCATATCAGATCTGAGATTGCGCATGATGCTGATTCGAGACCTCGGTTTCGTTTATGTTAATGTTTCTTGATTTATTCTCCCCTACTGATGGCCATGCCGAAGGTGGGGGTTTATAAATTTTTTTGGTTGAGTTGTATTTTCTTTCTCTGTTTTTTAATACAATTTTTTATCTCTAGCCAGAGAGAGAGAGAGAGAGAGAGAGAAAGAAGAAGAATTTGAGGGACATGCGTCAAACTGTTGCCGTTGGTGTTATCAAGAGTGTCGAGAAGAAGGATCCCAGTGGTGCCAAGGTTACCAAGTCTGCTGCTAAGAAGGGACAGTAGAATTTGAGCCCAAAGAGAAGTATGGTTTTAGTAGTTGTAATAGTTGTAGAGCCGTAGAGGCTGCGTCATCTGGTTACTTTATTTTTAGTACTCTTCAGTTTGGTCTTCAGGTCTTTACAAGGTATCTACTAGCTCTTGTCACAGTTTACTACTAGCCTCATTCTTGAGCTTGGCGGAGTTGAGCAGTCGGAAGCAAACCTAGGTGCCTGACAAGCGGTGGCAGGTTCTGCGGATACCGTACTTTTGGTTTTTTTTTTTTTTTTTGTGAGATGAATTTCAATTTTAATTTTCATTATGTTAGAGAGAGAGAGAGAGAGAGAGAGAGAGAGAGAGAGAGAGAGAGAGAATGCAGATGAGACTAAATCACTTTTTCTATCTTATCATGTTGATTTTTTATTAAAGGGTAATATGGTCTTTTGCTGTTTAAAATTAACAGTATATTCACACCGTCAATGCCAAAGGGAGGGGGTATTTCGTTCAAACTCTTGAATCCACATATAATTTCAATAAACTATAAGAAAAGGGGGCGTAATTTTCCCTTAAAATTAAGAATAACCCAAATAAAAAGAGACTAGCTTCCTGCCGCGTAGGGTTGGGTCTTTAAAAACTTGAGAACATGTAACTTTGAATCTACCCTACAATAACTAACCACTTCAATTGAGAGTCATTCTGCCCTACAATAACAGACCACTTCCACTAGGGGTGGGTGGGGGGGTGGGTGGGTGGTAGTGGCCGGTGGGGTTGCGGTCAATAACAAAATTATAAGGACAAGACGAGACTTATCAGTCCTCAATGATATGCTCCAATCAGGTCTCTCACATTAAGGCCCTCAAACTAGCTACTGACCCACGCCCAAAAATGAAGAACACCGAGGTCAATGAAACTAGACCCTGAGAGGTCTAGAATATCGATCCTCTTGGTCAACAATTAATACTTTTCTTCTATGTTGACCATGAAGAGTTGAAAAGAAAGATAGTGAAATATTTATAATTGAAATTAATCAAAATCAACTAAAATACCAAGGATTGGTTTACAACTACAATTATTGTTTGAGAAAACAATGCAGTAATTAAATGAATCTAATAGCTCTTTCTGAATGATCATCTTCAACAGACCATCCAATGATCAATGGAGTCAGGTTCCTCTCCCTGCGGGTAATCACACCCATTTATCTCAAACCATTCGCCATTGGACGGTATAAGACATCGTGGGGTGTTTACCTGTAGGGGAGAGGATCTGGACTCTTAGCCAATGCACCGTAACTGTGCCACTAATTTTGGGGTCAAATTCAGAAGTGAGTTCAAGTTCATGGATCCATGCATGCATTGCCATATGGTTTGTGATCTCTTAACAGTTTCTAGGCCTATGGATGATAGGCTTGGATTTTCTTTCTCTTAACACCCCAGTTATAGTTCCATTGGCCCGACGTCACTGTATGTTATCAAACGTTTCAAGTTTGAGTTTCCCTACAACTGATCTGTCACATGGATTAAGTGTGACTTCATGTAATCAGGGTTTATCTTTAAACTCGAACCATAAAACCAAGCAGGTTTGAGGGGTTCAAGATACTCCAATCTGCCTTAAAAGTCAAGAGTAGATAACCCCTTATTCTTCTTCCATCTCATAAGCTAGACAAAGGATGAAGATTTTCAAAAAATAACTAAAGAAATAAAATTTTAATGCATGAAACAAAAGTCAGCAAACAACACCCCATGATCTTATTCTTAACACTATAAAAGACAAGTCTTAAGTCTTTCATCTATTTTTTAATTTTATCTTATTTTCTTATCTTCCATTAGAACAGCATTAAGCCATGCATTAATTAGTTTAATTAACAAGCGTGATTGAAGCAATCCATTTGAGAGTTGAAATAAATATGTAGTGGAGGTTTGTGCTCATTTCCTGTCCTCTTTAAGTATCAATGGTCAAGAAAGTCTGCTGTGGTCCAGCACCACTTCCATACCCACTACTCAAATCACTAACGTCTTATCTATATATATGATTTCCTATATCATTTTCCCCAGTAGTACTGGATAGATGGGAAGGAAGAAAAGCAAAACCATGGTGGCCTTGTTCTATCTTCTTTTCCTCCTCCTATGCAACTACAGTTCTGCAGAGCTTTGGGCTGAATACTGCAACGAAAACAAGAACATAACAAGTGGGAGCCTTCAAAAAGTAAACATCCATCAAGTATTGATCGAATTGGCATCGGAAACAGCTGCCTCTGATGGCTATATCACTACTTCCTCCGGCACCGGCGAAGACAAAATCTATGGCTTAGCTCAGTGTAGGTCAGATGTAAGCAAAGAAGACTGCTCAAATTGCACCAAAGAAGCAGCAAATCAGCTTCCACAACTCTGTCCAAACCAAGCTGATGCCAGGATTTGGTTTGATTATTGCTTCCTACGTTATGATACTAACAATTTCATAGGACACGTTGATACATCTATTGGAATTATCTTCTATAATACTGAGAATGTTACAGACCCGGATCCGGACACCTTTGATAAAGATCTAGGAGCTTTGATGGATCAAGTGAAAGCTCAGGCCTTGGTTCCTAAGAATAAAGGTCTTGGCAAAGGTGAGAGTAAGTTGACACCTTATGTAACATTATATGCTTTGGTGCAATGCACTAGGGACCTTTCTGAATTATCTTGTGCCCAGTGCTTGGCTATAGCCATAGACACTTTGGGTGGTGCCTATTGCAGACACCGGAAGGGATGCCGAGTTCTGTACAGCAGTTGCTATGTCCGGTATGAACTCTATCCAATCTTCAACTCTATTGCGCCTTCGTCCAAAAACATACACAAGGCTTCTTCTTTAAGGGTAATTATATATCGTCCATAACAACAACTGCCTGCCGTAGTTGATAAGGTTGTAGTGCATTAAGCTCACACTCATCAGCAGGTCTCAAGTTCGAATATCTTGGCTGTTACCTTTCCCCTCACCCTTTCTATATAGTGTTACCCACCTAAAAAATAAACTATGTATCATCCATAGTTTCTTCTGTAAATCAAAAAATCCAGGCATGTTATAAGTTCTATATTTGCTTGTAATGTGGATGAAATTAAGGAAATAAATGCCAAAGGTGAGCATTCATTTGAAAGGTCAATTTTAGACTCTATATAGTGCTGTTGAAAAGCCCCATATCTTCGGTGGTGGATTTGGACATTATATATCTAAGCAGTCAACAGTCTCACAGGATGTGATTTTGAAACCGAAATTATTTATCAAAATCGAACTGAACCTTTACATTGAAATCATGAAACTGTTTAATAAATGGTTTGATTTTGGTTTTAAAATTGTAATCATTTAATAAATGGTTCGGTTTTGATTTTAAAATTTAGACCATCGATAAACCATTAAACCAATTAACATATACGCAGTAAGCTTAAGTCATTCAATGTTAAGTGTACAAACATTTCGATAAAAAAATAAAAAATAAAAAATAAAGGTTACATTAAGTAACTACTAAAAAACATATAACAATAAACAATTCAATTCAATGTTAAAATTTACATCTATTTCGCTAAAATTTTGAATGGTAAAGAAGTCGTTCGGATAAAAAGAAATTATTAAACATAAGAAAATCATTTAAAACCGTTCAAACTGAAACCATTTATAAATGGTCTCGGCTTCAATATATGAAATTGTGGATTAAATGATTCGATTTTGATTATACATAAAACATCTTACACCGAATTCAGCCGTTTACACTAGAACCGATTAAAACCTAGGGTTTGCGTATTTTGGACACAATACATGTGAATGGTAAAAACGTACGAATGGATGTCATGCATGCCCACAGGGTGTAGGGTAATTTATTTTCCCAATCGTTGTTTCTTTCTGCTATATTTTTCATTATTCCCATGATATTCTTCTTGGCAGCCTCAACTGCCGTATTAGTTTGTGAGTAGTATAGTGAGGACATAAGTTTCTAATTGTTTATCGGTTCATGTAAATTTTCCATTTCTCCTCTGAACTGGGATCCCTTTGTCTGATAGGAGTTCCTGTGGTATGTCACATCGATAAAATATTTTATCACTTATGAATTTGGCCACTTTAGTTGATGTTAGCAAGCTTTGTAAAATAGTCAATTACCACTAGTACATATTTATGACCATTAGATGACTCGGGGATTACTTGTCCAATTAGATCGATGCCCCAAGTGGGAAATGGCCAAGGAGAGCTTAACATGTGTAGCTCAGAGCCCCTTCTCCTACACCCACCACTATCCACTGTCACCCCCACTCCCTACAACCATAGCCCCCACTCCTTGCAATGCCATCACTCACCTTCAAATCCTACCCCTTTGCCTCAGGAATGTTTGCACATTAAGCATGTCCAAGACTCTCTCTTTCGAACTTTGAAATTCTTATCAAAAGCCATCACTTGGAGCATTTTCCCTTCACTTGATTCACGAAGGGTGGAAGCTTGATGAAATTGTGAATTAATGATAGATTTATTGTCACACCCCATTCACGAACGGACGGTGCAGGTTAACTCAGTTAACCCAAACCTTCGAGATCATCGATCGATTTAATCACAATACACAACTAAGAAAATGTTCAACAGTTCAGCGGAAGACTTAATTTATCTGTAAATATCCCCGATATATTTGATACCCAAATTGTAACACATAGTTAAGTACATGTGGGCCCACAAGTATGATATTTACACAAAAAGAATACAATTTACATATCAAGTACACAAAAGGGGTCATCAAAAGAATAAAAAGTAACCAGTGGAGTCTCTTGTGGTCCCACGACAACCCTGCCGTAAATCCGTTCCGTGCTCATATTCCTCTGGGAACCATTAATCCTCCTCGGAGAATTCCACTGTGGGGCCCGACCCTTGATCCTCAGGCTGGTGACCTACAAAATCATCTAAAAGAGGTGCACACGTGGGATGAGGTCACTAGCTCAGTAAGTGAAAAGGAGGACCACACAAATCCACAACAATCACAATCATATGCACTATATGCTTGTAATCCATTTTAAATCACATCCACCTAAACAACATTACTAAGTCTTGGGTATAGTGCTACTACAACCCAGGCGCGATACTCCGTCACGAGCATGAACTCCATCCCCGATATAGACATCGGATAAGGCCCACCGTGAGTACTCGAAAAAGTAAACATGCCGACCACGGGTCTCAACATAAAAGTAAATGAGAAAATAAAGGTCTGACTCACAATTTAAAGCAGAATGATTGGCCCTCTTGAATATACCACACGGTTGCCGATGTCCTAATGACCACCAGGCGATGTCTAACCGCATAGTGACCCGACAACCGACCCTTTGCTCCCCAAATGGTAACCAACACCTCAACCCCTATTGGGAAGGGTCGTAGCACGGGAAGATGGTAATCCTACACCGCATGCTCCTATATGACATAGTATGATTGCATAGTGCCTCCGCGTCCCATTCCACGGGCCACCAATGCACTTGTTTCCAAGTCGACTATGGCATCTAGTCTACTAATGTATTATGCACAATGATGTCATCATTTATCACATAATCACATCATCATTTGACATTAAGAAAATAAACACAACACATAAGTCATAATAATATGAGGATAGCTAAGTTATACATAATTTGCATGATGGCATGACTAGTCTAGATACAATTAAATGAATTCCACACAAGCCTTAAAATAAGGCCCAACGTCCTCTCCCCACTTACCTGTAGTGTACAAAGACTCAAGCCCGGTACGGGTGAGATCCGGTGCGAGAAGCGTAAGTTTTGATGAACCTATCATAAGTGAATGGGGTTAACATTTCACCACTTTGGGGTCAAAACTAATAAGATTTGATGATAAAATCATTTTTAGAATCCTAAAAGAAGGCCGCACGTCCGTTTTGGGTCCATTCGGACTTAAAAATCACATCGGGAGCCTCTCAGGTGGGTCAGACAGCCCACCTGTCATGAGCCACCGGTCCTGATTGGCGGGTAGGTCGACCCACCGGTCCTGACCCACCGATCATGACCGATGGGCAGGTCAGCCCACTGGTAGGGGCCCGTCGATGCCGGCTGAGGGCCTTCTAGGACCGACGGGCAGGTTGGCCCGCCGGTCGACCCACCGGTAGGGCCCGCCGGTTGGCCCCGAGGCCCTGTCCTCTCAGGTGGGTGCCCTCAGGCGGGCCATTTGTCCCACCGGTCTCGGTTGGAAAATGCCATTTTTCTCTGCAACCTTCCCCAACCTTTGGGGAATCAAATGAGGCTTTTTCAAACCCATTCTCCACACACTCAAGGTCTCATAAGATGGTTCTAACCTAGATCTAGGTTAGATTTAAGGAATGGAAGCCATCTTACCTTCTTTGCTCAAGAACTCGTTCAAAAACCCTAAAATCACTTCAAATCACCAATGCTTCTCCAACCGTGGAAACACTTCTTCAAATCCTCCAAAATCAACACATAAACCGTCGATTAAACCTTAGATTCATCATCTCAAGGGGAATCTACAAGACCTCAAGAACCACTACCCAAATCAAGGGTTTTACTTGGGTATGGTGAAAGTTTAGGGAATATAGCCTTCGCTCACCTCTAAACGTAGATCTCGTGTTGGGGATCACTCTTCCGGCGTCGGAATAGGAAGATCAAGCCTTGGCACCGCTTAAATCCATTCCTTCTTCCTCTTCCTCCCCTTTCTTCTTCTCCGTTCTCTTTTCTCCTTCCTTTTCTCTCTCCTCTTTACTCTTTTCACCAAACACCCGAATGTCATAAATGAGAAAATGAAAAACTCATAAATGCTATTTATACTTCCTAAAATAACTAAGTAACCACATGGGTGGGTCACTCAGGTGGGCGGATGCGCCAACCTGTGACCGCCCACCTAAGGGTCGAAAATTAGCCAACAAGTGGGATTTTGATGGGATTCGACTCTCGGCATAAGGTATATTGTACGTATGTGCTTTAGAATACGGTTACATACCTGCTTCATCCGTACATGACCGTATGATATGTGCATGTACACGGCTTGGGTACACCTATCTCCTCTGGCACTGACTCGGATTTGTCCGGCCAACCGGTGTTCAAAGTTACCCTTGCCATCATGGTCCATAAGGAACCTGCCTTAACCCTCTCCGGTTCGGGTCCTGCATGGTTAAACCAGGTCAACCGTGAAATTAGACCGGGTTTAAAAAGTAGGGTATCACATTTATTACTTTTTATATCTGTTAAGTTTGTCTCGAATTCTTGACCGTTTTGAAGATTGACCAGGTCCGACATATTTTCAATTGGATATATTGTGACCCGATGGGTCGACCTGCGACTTAGAGTATATAATATACTATTGTCTTGTTGAGCAAGTTATTGTAATTGGGAGGGTTTGAGCTAGGGTTTCAGGGCGAGTTTTCTTGTTGCTGCTTGGGTGTAATCTCTTTCCGCATAGTGAAACATCTTCTTCGCGAGCACATAGCACACCACACCGGTGTGTGAATCTCGTTAAATTGTGTTGTGCGGATCTATATATTACCTATTTACTTTCATATTTTTCTTGATGTTTGCTCTATCAATATATAATAATAAATAGAAAGGACCAGCTTTCTGACTAGTGGGATTGGGTGTGTAAAAGCTTCCCATCACATAACTTTGAATCTACTCAGATATCTCAGAGTAACCTTTCCATATCCAATGAGAGTCATTCTTTCTCCCTGAAAAGGAAGAAACAATTATGGGTCCTAGACCCTTATCTAGGTGGTAGCCTCTTAAAAGAGGAAAACCAACTCCCTCTTTGCCAACCACAACAAATTGAAAACCACAAGGAGAGGACAGGGTGTCCATGTGTCCTTTGATGACCTTATGCATGGTTGTATCTTTAGCAATACATGCTTCTCCTAAATGATTACAAAAATTAAAAATATTATTTTTTTGAGTAAATGAAAAATATATTAAAACAGAAGAGAAAATAAAGATAAAATGGACAAAGCCAATCCGACTAAACAAGGGCAAAGACCCTAACCAAATAAAGCCAGCCCAAGAGAAGGGTGACCAACCTAAGAACTAAGAAAGAAGGTGAGACAAAACAAAACCTTGGAGAGGGGGGGGGGAGCAACAAGGGTTAGAAGCTGGGGATACAAGGAAAAAAAAAAAGGAAGGGAGGGGTGAGGGGAGGGGAACAACCAAAACTAGGGAAAAACGGGAGATCCCATGAGGATGCAAGATGTATATTTCTGTTTGTATTAGGACAAATAGCACAACTGAAGAACTTTATTCCTCACCTAGGTAATAACCTCTTGAAACTGTTCTAGCGTATGTGAAGTCAAAGTCCATCTTCTTTTGTTTCTTTCCCATAGATTTGATATACCACTACACTAAAAGTCATCTTGCCAACAGAGTAGGATATGGTTTTACCATTGAAATTATTTAAAATCCATCTCCATTCCCTTTTTAATGGGAGGATAAATTTTGGAGTGGCCTAAAACTTCCGAAAATACCTCCCCAAAGACCGAGCACTCAAAAAATAAGCGATCATGACTATTAAAAGAATTCCAGCATAGCCAACAATTTGGGATGAAAATATTCCTATGGATAAGAAACCTTCAGTGGGAAAAGAGTGGGTCATAACTCTCCAAATCATGAAAGAATGCCTTGGGATAGTAGAGGAGAACTAAATCAAACTAAATTAAACCAAAATTGAACCAAGGAACAATAGAGGCACTAGATCAAATAAGGTTCCAAGTAGATAAGCTGCAAAGTGCAAATGAAAAGTTTTCAAAGAGCTCAACTGTATAAAATTATAGGAAAAATATCTCTAAGTATTGAGCATATATTGTCTTACCATTTAGTGGTTTTACCACACGTGGTCTTACCACACATGGCTGTGCATATATTCTTCATATATTGGCTGGGCAAGCGGCGTGGTCTACACCAGCACTCTCTCTCTCTCTCTCCCATATTGATGTACTTTTCTTCCCAGTGGCCGACTCCCCCAACCCTGTTGGCTCAAGAAACCTCTCCCTAAAATTATTTAGTATATAAAAATTCGCTTTAACACTTCAAAGGTGCCAGCTAGCTCAAGCTTCTGTCCAAGAATGAAATAAGAGGATACGATGATGGGATTCACTTATCATTCTAAGTGCAAACAATGTAGCTCCTTCTGAATCTTAAGCAAAGAATTATGATTATCTAAACACCGATCCCTTTTGATGAGGGAATTTCCATCCATAAGTGGGGCCTCTGAATGAGAAGGTCTATATACACTACAGAAGAAAGTAATAGGGCAATCTGCCTACAATAACAGACCACTTCCACTCATCCTTAGAAAGACAAAAATAGAAACATTAGGAAAAGTGGAAGGGGAGGTGCCAATAACAAAATTACATTAGCCCTCAAGGGTCTTCTCTCATTTAAAATTTTAGAAGGTTTAGCCAAATTGCATTCAATAATGGGTTCTTGTTACCCAATCTTGAAAATTGTTTCCTAGTTGACACAAATTTATTATCACTCGGTACCTTAGATGAGAATTAATTTTATAGGATAGTCAGATGATCGACTTAGATGTATATTGTAGAATAATGGGTAATTAAAAAACATCACATAAATAAGTTTAATGTAGCAGAAATGATGATGTTGTGATGGATGTGTTTTAAAATTATGAAGAATAAAATAAGGAATGATGACATTAAGTTGATTTGAAAGTTACTCCGATATATACTAAGCTACGATAAAATCATTTGAGGTGACATGGTCACGATAAAGCCTTTGGAAGCTATAATACAAAAGATTGATTTAATTAAAATTGAAAGAACTAAAAAGATCAAAGGCAACCTAAAATGACTTTAGGAGAAATGACGAGGAAGTACATGCGTAACTTAGGTCTTATATCAATATGACCTCGAATAGAATTAATTGGAGGACATTGATCCATATAACCAACCCTTTTTAATTATGATAAGGCTGAATTATTTTATTGTTGCTTAATAGTTTAGATGTGACTAAAATTTTTGAATCAACAGAACCAAGATCTAGATGCTCCCTTAAAAGTCAATGAAAACCTTGGACCTTCTTCCATCTCATAAGTTGACAAAGGATGAAGATTTTGAGAAAAACAAAATCTTAACGCATGGAACAAAAGTCAGCAAACACCACCCTAGGCTTGAGATCTATCTCTTGTTTGTACTCCTCCTAATTTTGTTGTATACCCTTTGGGGCTCTTTTTTTTTTTTTTTTTTTTTTTCACCCACTTCACTTTTTGGTTTAATTATAATTTTGCCTCCCCTGATTTTTTGTTATATCCTGCTTCTTGGTTGTTTTGCCCCATCCCCTCCTTATTTTCTTTGTTAAGGCCTTCATCTATGGGTAGCCATTGAGACTAATATTTTGTTCTCTTTTCTTATTAATATATTTTAAATTCATAAATAAATAAATAAAAACACCCCATGATCAACGCCAAGTTGTCAAGTACCCAACTGTAGTTCAAGTGCACACAGCACCTCATTATCAGTCTTAAGTCTTTCGCTCCTTTTACGTTTTTCTTATTTTCTTTAACCTAAAACAGCAATGTCACTTCGCGCTGTGGGTCAAATAAACGGACGGACCTCAAACTATACAGGTTATAGTCTCAGCCCCTAGTGGAGAGAGAAATCGATGGTCAAGAAAGTCTGCTGTGGTTCAGCACCACTTCCATATATATAATATTTAATGGTATGACAAATTAGGTCCGATTGAGCTTGATACATTTACGGCCTAGCCTAGATTGACCCGATTAATATTAATTGGGCATTCATAGTGCTAGCGTTAGCCCGTCGAACATCCGATCAAACCGATATATTTATACACTTGGCTTGACCGACTCATTGTAACCCGACCCCCTTTAATATTATATAAATTTTCTATTTTGCTGTTGCTAATAATAAACTAATTAAGCTTTCTTAACATTTGCTTTCTAATAGGATTTGATTTAATAAAACTATTTGCTTTGTAATAGGATTTGATTTAATAAAACTTTGTTTTGTAAGTTGTAATATATATATATTTTTTTAAAAACAACGATAATCTCATATCATTTCTCTTCTTTATGCCTTCAACCCACTTAAGAGAAGAATTTTAAGGTCAACACACTTAAAGCCCATTTAGACTTAAATAGGTCCGTAATTGATTAAGGCACATTTAAGGTTGTCCGATTAAAGCCCGATACTGACTAGTCTGATTATAATTGTACCATGCCCCCCAAAGCTTGGCCTGTTTACTTAAACGGGCATTAACGGTGTAAGGTTTCCAAGTGATCAAGCCCGGCTAGGCCCAACCAAGACCAGCCAAGACCGATTGGTTGACATCTCTACCCCAAATCATCTTCCCCATTGGTGTTGAATCGACGGGAAAGAAGAAAACCAAAATCATGGCGGCCTTGTTCTATCTTCTTTTCTTCCTATGGACCTACAGTACTGCAGATCGGTTGGGTGAATACTGCAACAAAAACAAGAACATAACAAGTGGGAGCCTTCATAAAGAAAACATCCATCAAGTATTGATCGAATTGGCATCCAAAACAGCTGCCTCCAATGGCTTCATCACTACTTCCTCCGGCATCGGCGAAGACAAAATCTATGGGCTATTCCAGTGTAGGGGAGATGTAAGCAAAGAATACTGCTCAAATTGCACCAAAGATGCAACAAATCAGCTCCCACAACTCCTACACGGTTTGGTTGCTATTCAGCTCCTACACGGTTTGGTTTGGGTTCCTATACTTGGTTTATACTTAATATAATATATAACACTAAACTATATATAGTTGATACACAAAAAAATAACTAATCAATGAACAATCGACACGTGGTATATAAGATAGCTAAAGGTGGTTGACTTAGAAGGAAACCAAAGAAACCCATAGGGAAACAAACACCTTCAGATCCCGAGATCTGAGGAAGATCCTGCCTACCCTATTTGGTGGATTCATACTCGAACTCAAATGTTCCTAAATAAGCAAACTAACATAGACTCCCAAAACAGGAAAAGTTCTCTACGTCTGAAGATGGAAACCTGTCAGGACGCATTCTCTCAACAGACCTCAACCTTTCAAATAAGGAAATCTTCTCCAAGTAGGATTCTATCTTGTCCCATCCTATAAAGAGTGGGTAGAACACGAGGTAAAGAATTATCTCACAATTTCACTCACTTTACTTTACCTCATTATCACTGTTGTTGTATGGAATTAACTTGAGCATCGGAGAACCCCTAGAGTCCGCTTTGGGCCTCTTACCTTGTATTTTGCTGTGCAAGACCCCCACATCATCACTAGACGTTTCCGATCGCAGCAGTAGTAGTATCAAAAAATCTTTTACCAAAACAAAAACGTAGTATTATAAAATCCAATACTAATATTAGTATTACACTATATTAATATACTATAATTTATTAGAACATAATAGAATCATTCTTTTTTTTTTGGGGTGGTGTTGGGGAAGGATCGCACAGTGAGATCCACCACACGGTGGAAAAAACTTCTTCCTTTAACATATTGTCTACATTATTATGAAGTTATAAATTTTTTACAAATGTCAATATAATGATGTAAGTTTTATCTTAAAAATGTTAGATTTACTTGGGACTGTTTGAAGAAAAAAAATGAAAAAATGAAAAAAAAAAAATAACATATATATGATGAGTCATATAATTGATTGAGATGCACCATCAAATATGACATGAGGCCATTCAAAAGGTTCAGCTATCTAACCAATGGTACTTCACCAAATTATCAGTCTACACAATATAAAAGCGATTCATGTACCTTTGAAACAAATTACGCTTAAGCAAATCCTAATAGCCAAAATCGTAACATTCTATTGTTTTAACGGTCAACTTAAGCTAGTAAGTTTAACCATCAAGTTATCACTCCCCAAAAAGGTTCATTTGTCAGCAAAAAAATCTATTAAAGTTTGGGAGGAGAAATCATGCATCTTGGAAGTGGAACAATTTACGAAAGAATGTTGAGGTTCCACGTGGAAGGCAGAAGTGATAATCCCACATTAAAAGTGAATAGCCTGATGTGGAGAAGTATAGGTACTTGGACACCCTCTCCTTAACGACTAGCTTTTGAGGATGAGTTCTTCCCAAGACCCTAACATAGAATGAATCCTCAATAAAAGTCAAAGGACAATGGGATTATGCTCATAAACCAATTCAGAGAAGCCAAACCTCTATCTAAACACTCCTTCACTAGGTGAGGGGGTTGATGCTTATTAAACCAAGCAAAGTGCCAATCATGTCCCCAAAATAGGAGTGGGTTGTGTTTGTTGAATTTTGTAATCGGTAAACCTTTGATATAACCATGGTTTTAAGTATCGGTGCGTATCGTGCCGTATCGGCCGATACGTATCCGTATCGGTAGGCATCGCACGATACATACCGATACGCCACGGGAATTTTGGGCCCCTTTTACGTATCGTCAGATCGTGAGTATCGATCGCATGCCGTCAGTATCGGTACCGATACGTCTGATACTCTACGATCGAACTTTTGAAAATCTGGAAATTCTCGAGTATCGGTCCATGATCGGTATGTATCGACCGTATCGTGCAGTATCGAGCCGTATCGTACTGTATCGGTACCGTATCGGTAAGTATCGACTGAAAATATGAAAATTCCCGTGAATGTGCCTTTTATTGTTTGAACAAACACTTCAAACTCTCACCAATAGTTTTCTATATTTCTCTTCTTTCTTCCCCTTTGATTCACACACCTTTTTGGAGACTCAAATGGTAGATTGAAAGAAACATTGTCGAAGTGAATGGTTCAAAGAAGGAGAAAAACATAGTCCAAGAAGAACCTTGAACTTGAAAGTTGAAAATTTTGAATAGTAAGTTCTTGAATCTTTACTCACTTTTTTCAACTTTAACCTTAGATTTTCAAGTTTTTTTACAAATCTAAGGTTCATCATAGGGGTGTCAACCGGTCGGGTCGGTTCGGTTTCGATCGGGCTTAATCGGGCTTAAAGACTTTCAAAGGCTACACGTGTCCTCATTTAACTAATCGGACTTAGTTATTGAGGCATGGTACACTTTATATTCGGTCGATGCCTCGGGCTATAATCGGGCCACCTTAATCGGCTTTAGTCGGGCCTTAATTGGGCTACGGACATGTTTAATGTTAACGGCTTTAACGGTTTTTAAACGGACTCTCTTTAAAATGTGCTTTTATATTCGCCCACTCATGCAAACCCAAAAAATGACAATAAATTAATAAATGATACCAAATATAACCATTATTTAAAATATGAACATGTTTTTACTTTTTAGTTTTACTTTCTAATTTGGGGGTAAAATAGGTATTCTACAATCATTAAAGGGTCGGGCTAGGCATGCACAATAGGCGGTCTCGATCGGGTGTTAACGTCGGTCTCGGTGAGCGCCCGATGGTCCAAGTAGAAAACCAAGACCGACCGTTTATAACGGGGGGCTCAAGCCCACATCGTTTAATAACGGTCCGTGGACGGTCTATAAACGGTCGGTCCCGATCGATTTAGTCGGTTCGACCGCAATTGACACCCTAGTTCATCATACTTAGAATCACATTTTGTGCATCATTATTACATGAAATCATTGGATTTATAAGGATTTACAAACTTTTTCAAGAGAAAATGAGGGTTTCAATTTATTTCAAATTTCTTAGATCTACTCATGCTCAATGATTAAAAATGTTTAGATTTTTATATGTTATGTAAAAACAAGTGTTCTACAACTTCCATGGAAAATTTTGATTTTCTCAAAAAATATATTTGTCTATCAATACCATACCCTCATCATTTTGAACATTTTCAACTCAATATATTTGTCTATCGATCGATACCCTCCACTTAAGTATTTATGCATTCTACATGTTATATATAACTTTTTTAACTGTTTTTTATGCAAAAGTGTATAAAATGTGTTCCTATCCATTTATGTGCGTATCTTTAGCGTATCTTAGCGTATCTCCGATACGATACGATACCCTCCGATACGTATCTTAATTTTGATCGATCGATACAGCGACCGATACCGATACTTTAATCCTTGGATATAACATCTATTGAAGGCTTTCTTATTATGGAGGAATTAGATGTTCTTTCTTGGAATTTTTTGATTTTGGGTTGTGATAGGCTATGGAGACTTAGCATTAGATCAGTAATGTTCGATGATTTCAACTAGGAATTTATCTCACCCTTTTACAATGTCAATGTTGTTATCCATTTGTTATCTTAGGGAGTTTGGTGAAGTGTAAGCAAGTCTTGCACTTGTGTCTACTTTTCTAATTCCATAGTTTCAAGTGCCATTATTGAAATGTTTTCAAATGGACTGGATGATTTCGAGTTATGCAAGACTTGGGCTTGCCGAAGAAGCTCTTCAGCTGTTTGTGCTGGCCTTGAGAGAGACTTCAGGCCAATAGAGTTCACTATTAGCATCATTCTAACTTCTGGTTCCTTCCTTTTCCTATCTGAACTGGGACTCAAATTTCATGCTTTGGCTCTTAAAATGGGATTCGAGTCTTGAGTGACACAATTGTCACTATTTCTCTTATAGACATGTATGCCAAATTAGGATTAATTTAGTTGACTCTGTCATGATAATCTTTGCTAAAATGCATAATCAGAGACTTGGTCTCTTGGAATACCATGCTAATGGTGATGTGAAGTTGAAGCTCTAAATCTTTTTGAGGAACTTCTAAAGAGTGATTTGCCACTAGATTGAATAACTCTAGCTGGGGTTTTATTGGATTGTAGAAACGGCAGTTTTGCTGATGAAGGGATTAGTATTTTTTTTATCTATGGAGAACAAATAAAGAACTATTCCCCAGTTTGAGCATTATGCTTGCATGGTGGAGACGATGTTTCGGGCAAGGATCATATGTTCAGATGGGTGATTCCATTGAAAAGCATGTAATCCAATCTAGCCATCTATCACTTTTCCCTATTTGCAATACCAGTGATGGTGGTGATGAGGATTGGGTGGGTTGGGGGGATTGGTGTGGAAAACTTCAGAGGAAATTTTCATGTCTCTGGTGATTTTCATTTTGTTCTAACTCAACATGAAGCATTGAGTTAGACTGGATAGGTCCTGTTCAAAACTAGGGGCTCCAAATTTCATTTTGAAGGCCATATCTGGGTTCCTTTTAGGTGGTGTCAAATCCTAAGAGTGGACAAATCAGATCTTGATCTATGTGCCTTTTATTTGGGATTCAAGAAGAAAAACAGAATCAAGCATATAGGCTGTAACTGTACTGAAGTGATACAAAGTTCTGGAGAATAAAGAGATTTAATTTGTGGGGAAATGTCAAACCAGTCCTGATATCAACCATTTTTTTCATTCTCTGCAGTCCCAAATAAGTGTAATCAGTGGTTCAGACAAGACCTCTACAGGTTTTATGGTTTGATCTTCCTACTGTAATGATTTGAAATTTCAGCCCAAGATGTGCTTGATCGTCTATTATTGTTTGATCATCAACTCCCTTCAAGAATTCAACAAAAGCGTTTGACAGTACATGAGTAATTTATCATTTTATATATTTCAACATCTAGATTTAAATGAGCTTTTAGCTGCAAGAGCATCAAATGTGCAAATTATACATTGCTTGTATTTGAACCAAGTTTATTCTCTGTACATAATTACATGTGGATCCACTAAATCTTCCAAACAAGTATGCTCTCTGGGAATAAGGGAAGCTTCTTCTGCACCTATATGGTGTGTACAATTGTATAAGAGTCAGACACTAGAAGTTGCATTTCATCAACCTGTATACTACCATTCTGCAAGCCATGTTTCGGTTGGGAGAACGACTAGAAGTTCAAGTTGCCACAAGATCTGGGGAAAGGGACAACATCTCTTATGTCATAAAGGCCACAGGCCCAGAGGACAACACTGTCAAATTCTAGACTCAAGCCAGAGTGTTTGATGGTTCCGTGCCTCCGGAGATCTAAATACCACTCATACTGCTCCATTGGCAAATTCAACTCCTTCATCCTGCAGATGATTACAGGAATTGTATTAGTAACAAAATATGTATCTCACATCACCCATCAAATTGCTGGTGAAGACATAAGTGGTATAGAAGTTTGTCATCACCCATAAAGTTCAAAGCCCAAGGAAAAGCCTGTGCACAAAGTTGCACTATGAAGCATCATTTAATTGACTGGTCTCTACCCTCGATAAAAGATCACTAAACTCTAAGCGAAAAACAGATCAGTTTCTCCCAAGGTATGAGATAGAACAGGGAGAGACGCCATATAGTTAGCTACCTATCGGGCAGGGACCAGTGCAACTCAAATGAGCCTTTTCTCAACTAAATAGGACTGACTGGCTACATAAATCATGTTTTTCCTTTGAAATCTATTTAAAGCCATGTTTTTGTTGACAACTCAAAGCTTGTTGAATATTTTCTTCAATTCAATATCCTTCTTATATGGATGGCCACCATCTGGAAGGACCACAACAAAGGAAGCCCATCTAATGTCTAAACTGCTTATTGTTAGTCCATTTCGGTACTGACTTCATTGATTATCCAGGCACAGATGATTGATTACTTATTATGTAGGTTTTGATTTACCAATGAAATGGCCTACAGGAATGCGAACTGGCGTAGATTGTGAATAGAAGAGTTTCATAATGAAATCTTGTTAGTTCCATATATACCAGTTAAGATATAGTAAGACAGTGACAGAGTAGAATGCAATTATTACCTTGTACTGAGCATCTCAAAGCGCTCCTCCCTTTGACCACCTCTAATCAAAGTTCCAGTCTATAGAGAAAGACAACATGCATAAGCAATAAATATATGTTGCATTCTATGTCCAACTTGATCATGTAGTGAAACGAATTTACAAAACTGTCAGCCTTACCTTTGGTAACACTACATCAATTGCTGCAACTGTTCTCTCATCATCGTTGAGGCGCATATGAAATGGCTTGATTTCTTTTGGGTGGTTATATATGATTATAGGCCTTTTATATACCACCTCAGCCAAATAACTGACATTATTATAAATCATAATGTAAGTACCAAATGAGATATGGCTGCACAGTTCTCTACAGAAAGCATAACTACCAACCCACCGCCCAACTTAATTTCTTATTAACTAAACCACTAATAGCCGGACCCAGGGTGCTGCATACTAAAAGTTAACCTACGCAAGTCAATTAAAGATATTTATGTTTAATCTAAGCTGGTCAATTAACCATTAATAGCAGATCCAACTCCAAGCTTGCTATTGAAATTTTGGAAAGTCGAGCTTAAGACTCCTTGAGCGGTTTTGTATTTGAGAAGGGCGATTGTGCACCTGGTGGATATGCTGCAAGGGAACCAATCTCAGCATGTGAGGCATGAGTTGAATCAACCGGCAGATTACATGGCTTCTTTGCAATTAGGGATAGACGAAACTATTCTTCATCCTTCAAACTTCCCTACAGATCTATGAAATGTTGTAAAAAATGATACTGACCAATGAATTTTCTATAGGATGTAATTCTCTTCTCTAGTTAATGAAGTTACTTTACCTACCATCAAAAAGAAAAAATAAAAGATATCTATGTTTGCACTTCAGGTCACCTAATTCAAAGCTATGGTCAGAGTCGATGATCATGAAACTAAAAAATCACCTTCTTAGCTTAGAGCTACCCCTAGTTCCCTGAGCGAACCTGTCTCATTGTTCTCTACCCCTCCCTTTGCCTCAAAGTAGGTGATTGAGTCAGTAGACATTATACATGCAGTGTTGCTTTGCAGACTATGAAGACTAAAAAGAAGAAGAAGAAAATATAAACCAAGCTACCATTTCAATACTCATAATTTCTTGCCTAGGAATAAGAAACCAAGTTCCACAACAAGCATACCTTTCATGTTCCTCAGTTAGGGGAACACCCCATTCGATTTTTGCTTCAAATTTCTTGTCTGTAACCTGGTGCAGAAATTGCATTAATGGAAACGGACCATATTGACTAATTTAGAATGTCCTAGAAACTGCAGAGCAATCTTACATCTTTCAAAAGCTCCACTGCTTCTGTGTAGGTGATCCTTTCGAATGAGCTTGACAACAATGATTGAAGACGTTCACTGCTAGTAACGTCGATTCGTTTGCAAACAAATCCCATGTCATCAGAACAATGTTCTAAAATCCATTGACAGAGGAACTTCAAGAAGTCCACTGCACAGTTCATGACATCCTGGAAGCATTACAAACAGAATGACATAAAGATGTGTGAAAAGAGTAGTTAAGAAGTAGAATCAATCCAACTCTGAATAGTAAAAAAAATTAACTAATTAAACTTGAAAAATGAGACAGGCATATTTGATTGACAAATAAGGTAGTTTTGATAGAAGTATGAAATTTGAAAGAAAACTAAGGAGAGAAGCTTGGGAAAGAGAGGGGGGGACAGTATTAAACAACATGAAATCATATACCTCCAAGTCAGCAAAAGCCATTTCGAGCTCAACTACCCATGACTCTGCCAAATGCTGTATATTCTGGGTCTTTTCTGCTTGAAATGTTGGTCCGAATGTGTACACATTACCAAGTGCACATGCATAGCTCTCAAGGTGAAGCTGGCCAGAAACAGTTAGATATGCTTGGCGGCCAAAGAAATCTTTAGAGAAGTCCACCTCTACTACTTTCGACAAAGTTCTAGGCTTTGATTTCTCTTGTGCTTCCAACTGCAAGGCTAGCTCATTTGCCTTCTTGAGATCCTGAAGTGCAGCAAATAGTGCCTCCCTATTGCTGTCACTTCTTTTTAGCTCATCAACTTTATTACCTTTTTCCTTAATAGCACCTCTAACAACTTCAAGGTTAACAGCTACAATATCATTTGTCTCCTTGGGCTCCTTATCAGCTTTACCAGAAAGACATGTAACCTGGAACTTCTCACTAAAACCTTTAGCATCGGTGGTCGTGATAATAGGGACATGAACATGAAGAAAGTCATTGTTTTGGAAGAATGTGTGAGTTGCATAAGTCAACGCATTTCGGATTCGAGTAACAGATGCTACCTGCAAAAATAAGTAGTGCATAAATCAACATACTAAACACAAAAATCCTCACCACCCCACCCCCCCCCCAAAAAAAAAAAACCAGCAGCATTCATCGGATTTGGAACCAGCGGGAAATTACAATGAATCGAGGAAATTTAGGAACTTCTTTGTAATTTAGATAAGATCAGGAAAAATAACATCTCCATTAATAAAAACTCCTACTATTCAGAAAAAAAATAAAGGGTACAACAAATTTTTTTTTTAAAGGAAAAAGATAAAAGAGGAAATATCTTATGAAGTATTATCTAAAGACAGAAATCCAGAAAGAACTGGTTGTGACAGTAAAATTGTAACCAGGTAATCAGATTACCGTAATAGTGCGAGGACGAAGATGGGAATAACCCCTTAGAACATCAACAGGTATTCTTTTCATTGCCAATGGATATTTATCTTGATCGACCATTCCTGTGTGTAGAATGTTTTCCACATTAAGCTCTACAACATGCTTTCCCTGCACAGATGATTTCTTCAACACACCTTCTGCCAAAATTGAAGTTCCTGTAGGTGTTAGTTCTTTAAGAGGAGCAACAGAGGACTCGACCACCACCTGAAAGGAATTAAACTAACTCAGCATCCACGATAAGAAGGAAAAAAACAAAACAATAATAAACCTATAATACAGTACAAGCAAGCATAATAAATAAATGGGTATTAGCAATCCATTGTATCATTGGAAGTTCAAAAATCTCCATAAGTACGCCGTAGTCATGGGAAAATTTGTATCTCATCCAATCTGAAAATCACATTGATTCACATAATCATAACCTTTAAACTAATCAGTCTTATTTAGGCCACATGAAATGCAAGAAACTGTTCAGCATTCAAAGAGATGAAATTACGGATTGCTAGGATCATACTATTCCAATGCATTAATGTCAAGATTATGACCAGTGGAAGAGATGGAAATGCCCATAAATAGAAAGATATGTAAGAGATGTAAAATGCATCACCCAGCAAAGCAATGTAATACCCATAAATACCTGAAGATTTAGAACACAAGAACCATCATTGACTTGCAAATAAGCAATAGAAGTCAAACTGGGTCTGGCACTAGTAGCAGACCATGTCTCCACCTTCTCTTGTGTGGGGCAGTGACCAGTGAAAGCCCTAATTATTGTTCGAAAGAAAGGGATTCGGGATTGAAGGATTTCCACGCAAGACACATCTTTAGGCCCCTCCTTCTTCGGCGCAGCCTCTGGCGGCGGCGGAGGAGGAGGAGGAGAATCCTTCATTTGCTCTTTCGATGATTTCACCCATCCACCAATAATAAATTTCTGACCAACGAGTTCCAAGCCATTATCACTGCGACCCAAAATAGATTTCAGAAGTACCCTCTTCGAGTACTTTGATAGGGTCAGATTCACATGGCTCTGGACCATCTTCGCACCTTTTTCTGAATCCATTTTATGCTTCGACCGGAGAGATGAAGAAATAGGAACAAAATGGAACCGAGGAATGTAAGAGCGACAGAACAGAGAATGGATAAAAGGGTTTGTAGATTGGAAGCTGTGTGTTTGTGGGCTTGGCTGATATTGAAAGAGAGAGGACAAAGGATGATTTGCTTGGGAAAATCTTTGAAAGGATTGGATTGAGATGAAGAGGAAGAAGTACTGAGAAGACGGGATTGGGGGAGATAAAGTTGATAAAGGATGCTTTCCTTGGGAAAATCTATGAAAGGATTGAATTGAGAAGAAGAAGAAGAAGTAGAGGAACAAAAAGAGGTGGCCGTGGTGATAGAGGTGGTGACAGAGGTGGGGTGGTTTGGAGGGAAAGGAAAAGGATAGTTTTGGAGTTTGGCCATCTCTAATCTACGTTTTAAGGGATGGAATTCTCTGTGCTTCCTTAGAAGAACATGTCAAGACAAAGAGAAAGAAGATTTGAAGAATTAGGAGTGGTTTTGGTATTCTTGATGTTTGGGTATTCGCGGGGGAGTTCCAAATTGCCGGGTTTCTTCAACCTTTCAACCAGAAAATTTTAAATAGCTACCTATTAGAAAAGGAAATTCTAGATGTCACCATGGGTATGTGAAATTCGTCCTGTCACAAGGTCAAAATCTAAAAAAAAAATCTTTATTTTTTAATTTATTTATAAAAATTCATTTTTTTATTTATTTTTCTTATCCTACATATTTTTAATTTATTTATAAAAATTCATATTCTTATAAAAAAAAAAATGTTTATTTTCTAATTGTTTTTTGTAATTTATAATCACATATTTACATGCTAAGACAATTTTGTAGTTAAAGATGACCTAAGGCTCATAACTTGAGCCCATTATAGTTTTTAGTCTACCACAATCATGGTCTAAGAATAGAACCGTTTTCATAACCAAATCAAAATTGAGTTACAAAACGAATTAAAACCTCATTATAGAACCGAATTAGAACCAAAATCAAACCAAACTGAATTCAGTCGGCTTGAGTATCTAAATACAGCACTGATTCAAATAGAACCGATTCAAACCAAACCGAATAACCGAAATCAGCCGATTGACGCCCTTAGATTATAAATGATGTTCATCATGTTGTTTGGGTTATCTTCTCCATAACCCCCCATTTTCCTTGGTGGGTTAAATTTGAGAATATGAGCTACAATTTCTCGCTTATATAGCTTCAATTTTGTTTAATTATTTATTTACAGGATGTGAGGAATCAATCATTTGAGTGGTTGTAGGAGTGGAAGAGAAGAAATTGTGGAGGCCAAGGTCTGTACTACCATCCTTTGGATACTGTTGATCTCTGATTCTAAGAGCCTCCGCTTTACAGCCAAGGAGATCAGGGAGAGTGGGAGAGAGCCAGGTGGAGCGGGGTTATAGGGAAGGGATAGTGAGAGCCTGAGAGGCAGGGTGGGTTTCAGGTGGGGCAGGGTTGCAGCGGTGGGTGATGGTGTGCGAGTGTGAATCAGGTTCTCCCAAACCCCAACCCATGTGACAGTCCAACCAATCTTTAACCAAGATAGTGGCCCATCCAGGCCCAGGCTTCATTGATCGTATATCACAGAACAGGCCCAAATGCTCATTGTCCAACTCCAACCCACTTAATGTCCCCATCCTTGAGGCCTACTATTTCCACCAACTAACCATCAATCATGTTGTAACCATTTTGGTAGTCATGTTGTGTATTGGGAATGAGTGGGACCTCTTCAGTAATGGTTGCTAAATACCAAGAGAAAGAATTCTCCAAAATTTAATGTTGTCCCCTTTAAGCCACCACCTTAAAGGGACAATCTCAAAACTATCTGATACACAGCTGCCCATATTCAGAACGGTACAATAGTGATTTTAGAGTTTTATGTTTTGGATTGGAACCGTTAAGAATTCACTAATTACTAGAGTGAGAAGGACATGTGAAAATTGTCGACAGCTGCTGCATTGGTGCAGTGAGCATCGGGTGACTGGGAGCCCCTTAAGGCATGTGTCCAAAAGTTCTCAGCCGTCCGATGTTCATCGCACTTCACCACTCGCTGCAGAGGATGTGGACTCAAGAAGGACTAGTAGAGGGGTTCACAGACCATTTTCAAGAAACTGAAAGAAGTAAAGAAAAAAACACTCCTTTCCAAGTAGGCTTTCTCACATGCCTTACTGTGTAGTTTTCTTTTAATGCAGTTCTCAGTGTTTGTTAGTATCTGTGGGAAGATCTATCTGGAGTTTTCTTCTTATCTTCCTCTCTACCTCTCCAAAAGACCAAACATATCAAGCAATACAAAAGCCATGAAAACTGTAAAATGGAGTATCTTGGTAAAATTCCATCTCAATTATAGTTTGAAGCCTTGAGTAGACATCCAACTCCAAAAGTTGGCAGTAGAGGAAGAACTCTTGTCAGTCTGGGGACCTCTTTTTGTATTCTCTGATAAAATCTCTGCAGATCTTGCCAGTCTATCTTAAATGGTCATTATTCAACCAAGGCCACTAATGTGCCCTTTAAAGTCATCTCTCACATTTTTACTCTCTCTCTCTCTCTCTCTCCCCCCCCTCCCCCCTCTCTTCTTATCTTCTCTTCATTGCTTGAACATAATTCATTCATCATCTTTCCTTCCCTATCTACTAAAATTTCACAGCACCAATGGCCACTATTAAGCTATACATCAACTTGGTCTTACTTATCTTCACCTTCCTCCTTGCATCATTCTTTATACAAGGTCAAATATAATTGAAAACACTCTTTTTATATTCCTCTTCTCTCATTCTTTGATGGGTTTCTATTCATTTCAGCTATTAGGTACACAATTTAATGTGATGAAGTATTGCAGGTCTTGCAACTCATGTAGCAATTTCTCATCAACAAGGGCCATCTCATTCATCTCCATCACAGAATGCACTCCATTTGCAGGTGAGGAGTCACTAGAATTTATAAAAACAAATTACCCAGTTAGTACTTATTACTAAATAAGTTGCAACTTGTATTTCTTCATTCTTCAATATCTAATTTTATTATCTGTCTCTCATAGGGTGTTAGTGAAGAAGCTAACTGGAGGAAAAAGAATTCAAGGAGATTGATGATAGGATCTACAGCTCCAATCTGTACTTACAATGAATGCAAAGGGTGCAAGTACAAGTGTAAAGCTGAACAAATACCAGTGGATGGGAATGATCCTGTCAACAGTGCTTATCACTACAGGTGTGTGTGTCACATGTAATCAGTTGCCTAGACTCTTTCTTGAGATATAAAGCAAGAAAGTATAATATAGATAGAATGAGAGGGTGAGATTTCAGTAGGGAATTTGCTATCACCAGTGCAAGAGAAATAAGCTATATAGACTAAGAAGATTTTCTGTCTGTCTACTTGTATTCTTCTTCTTTTCTCTTTGGATATTTTTTTCCCCATTGGATTGGGTCCCAAAAGATTAGAATGTTGATGAGAAATTGTATGAATATTGGCTCAATCTGTTAATCTTTGTTTGAAGGAAGAGCAAAGAAAATAAAAGGGATAGCTCAATTTCACCACATTTGATGCTGAAAGCTTGAAATATGTATTCATTAATGTTTATGAACTCTTATTTTCTTCTCCTTCCCATTTAATGCAAACTCAATTTCTTTCTAGATCTATAAATTCCATAAATCTATGAGATTAAGATGATATCATTACCTTACTATTTTAGGAAGGAAAAAATAAAAAAAAATTAAAGATACAAGATGCATGATTAAATCCATAAATTTGATCATAAGACTTTCTCTAGGAAAAGATAGAAAAAGCTCAAATGACCCTGTCTCTCTTCATTCATGGTGAAGAGAGAATTTCTTCGTCCACCCTATCTCACTGTTTGACTGGACTCTGGAGAAGGATATTTCAGACCATGAATAATAGGAGGTGGGAGATAAAAGATGAACCTAGAGCCTAATCATAGCATCATCTCACTATTGATGAAGCTGGGTGAAAGAAAAAATAATCCAAGCTCAACATATATTCTTGATGTACAAATTTTATATCACACCGAGTGATGAAGGAGGAACACCTTCATCGATGTCCATCATTGAACTTGGATGGGTATAGAGAATAGTAAAGGGACAAATAAAAGCAGTGGGAGGTGATAATGACAGTACATCCGTGGGTGTTTCCTTCATTTTGTTGAAGGAACACTTTCTCCTTTTATATCACTTGCCTTCAATGGTTTTTTTTTTTTTTTTTTTCTTGCATTGGGTTTTTCAAAATTTTGATATATGGAAGAAAGAGAGGGATAGGTATGCCGCCAGTGTATGATAAGCTAGTAGACAATAGCAATAGGGGCGCATTGTAGGGTATCATACAAGAAGGATATGAGGGTCATTTCAAAAAAGAGAAGAGAGAGATAGACACAATGGGTACTAGCTTACAGGTATATTGGCGCATACCCAACCTTTTCCCTTGATGTATTTATCAAATTTCTGCATAATATGTATTTTGACTGAACCAAAATCCATTCAACATGAATGTCTATTCAGGATTGTTAGATCAAACACCAAGAAACACGAATAATAAAGAGACAATAGATCCGTACGACATAGAGATTTAACGAGGTTCACACACCAGGGTGGTGTGCTACGTCCTCGGACGAAGAAGAAGATGATTCACTATGCAGAAGAGAGATTACACCCTAGCAGCGGCAAGGAAAAACTCGCTCTGAAACCCTAGCTGTGTGAAAACCCTAGAATACAATGTCTTTCTCAACAAGCAATAATACATTATATATACTCCAAAATCGTGGGTCGACCCATCGGGTCGCGGTCGATCCGGTCGAACCATACCCCACACCCCATACGATAGGCCCAAGCCCTCTGCTTCCATCACAGATCTCAGAAAATTTTTCATTCGGATCGCCACCAAAATATGTCGGATCGGTTCAATCTTCAAAACGGGTTAAGAATTCGAGACAAACTTAACAAGGATATTAGAAGGTTAGATGGGTTTTTTAATTTGGTGTGAAACTAGGCAATCTATCCTTCTATCTAAGTGAGTGTATGCAAAAGGGAGCACATGGATGTGGTCCCAATAAGAAGACACATAAGGTGACAAAGGATCACATGTGCACCTTTTCTCTCTCTTTTCTCTCTCAGAATAAGGCCAATTTTTCATTCACTAAAACCAGAGAGTGGAAGGAGTATCAAATTAATAATGCTCTCTTATTTTTTCGTACTCCTTGTTTTCCATCATTCTTTCTTTCCCCAGGAACAATACTCTCAAGATTCTCCTTCTCAGGTCTCTCTCCTCTTCTCCTTTATGTCCCACCTCCTCTTGGTCTGCCATAGCCAGATTTGTTTTCCAAAGCTGCCACATCTTTAAATTTCTTGTTTCCAACTTGCCAAGCAATATGGACCTTTCATTTTTCCCAAACAGTAAACATGAACAATGGCCATACGAAAAAAGTATCAACTCTGGGGTGTTCAGGGAGTTCCAAACTTTCATACTAACTGGTACTCCATCTGCCAGCCAATGTCAGAGCCGCCCATAAGAAGGGGGAGGGGGAGGGAGGGGGGGCCAGGGGAGGGTTGTGTTTAGGAGTTCCAAACTTTCATACCCTCAATTAATTTTTCTTTCTACCAAAAAAAAAAAAAAATTATCATCCTTTTTATAGACCTACTTTATATACTTAATTTCCATTCTTCTATATTTATCCTCTTCAAAATGAATACATAAAAATATTTTCTTAATCATTTTTAATATGGTATCATAGTCAATAGTCTTTGTTTTTTGGATGAATAAATAAATATATTAAAACCCATAGAAAGAAAAAAAAAAAATATATATATATATATATTATAGATCAAGATGTCATCAACAGGCTTGGCCTCGGACAAAGAAAGGAGAAATAATAGGATTGGTACCTTTTTATGTATGACTATTGTCTATGTTTATTATTATGGCGATCTACGGCGATACACTCCTCCATTTGAACAATTCTTAATGGTACCAATTGTACTCATTGAGATTAGCAGATGCACAATTTTGTCGAAGGGGCATGGTTTGTGTAATTATGTCACCGGAGAAAAGGTTGCTCCAAGAAAATCTACTACTACCAATATTAGTGAATCCGTCAATCCAAATTTCGATTCAAAACTTGACGAATGAGAGATCAGTAATCATGAAATTCTCGCAACATAACTAATCCATTAGCATACAATTGGGGAAGTTTGATACTGCCAAAGATTCATGAGATCTTCTAGTTAAGAGGTATGTGCCTTCCAATCTTTTCCCAACGATATAAATTGGAATTGGATAGTCATTCCTTGAAGTCTGTAAATAAGTTATCTACTTGTTTAAAGGGCACATTATTTGAATGATTACTCTTTCTTCTCTTCATCTCTCAAACTTTGAGCATGTTCTGATGTTAACTGGGTTGATGTTGTTACTGATTGTCAATCCACTACTATAGTTTTTTATCTCTTTATAGGAGATTCTCTTATCTCATGGCGTAGCAAAAATCAGTCTGTTGTATATGAGTCTAATAATGAAATTGAGTTCGTGCCCTCGTTGATACTACGTGTAATATTATGTGGCTATGTTTGCTCCTTCATGATATGAGGGTCTCATTGACTACTCCAAGTCCATTCTTTTGTGATAACAAATATATCATTTTCCTATGGAGAAAAAAAAGTGTCATTCAAATAAGTCTTAACGAATTCTGCCATCGAAGACTGAAGCATATTGAATTTGATTGTTACTTTTTTCATCACCATGTTCTCTCCTCACATCTCCTATGAATATCAACTAGCATATCTTTTTATCAAATCTTCCATTTTTGTGTCATTGGCATCTTCTATACATATTTTAAATGATTTCTCATTCATTAGCTTGAATTTGAAGGGGATGTTAATTGTTATTAGTTGTATATTAAGTAATATCTTTATATTACATTGTATAGGTCTTACCTAATATTCTTCTTCCTTGTGTACGTAAACCTACCTTACAGGTTCCATTTTTCTTTATTTATTCTCTTCAAAATGGATACACAAAACACACAATTTTAACCATTCTCAATAGCAAGAACCCCAAAATGTTCACTAAGGAACAGTTTGACAACGTTTCTGCCATTTCTGTTTGTGCAGAAACAAATTATTTTTGGGTGTTTGTTAAACCTGTTTCTTGGATTAATTGATCTTAAACATGTAGACGAACCTGTTTCTTGGATCGATTGATCTTTATCTGGCAGAAATCCACAATTTGTTGCCTTCACTTGTTTCTAGACACGACAAAAACAAGTATAACTTGTTTTGTCACAGTTGTTTCTTATCACATAAATTTTCATAAATTCCTATTTACATTTCTAAAAATGGGTGGAACGAAACAAGATTATCAAACGCTTTTTACCCCGTTTCTCCGTTTCTATGAATAGGAAAAGTAGAAACGCGTTTTTAGGAACGTTGTCAAACGGTGCCTAAGTGATCATAACATCCCTTCTTTTGTCTAAACAAAATTAATTTACATGCCCTCAAATCGATTAATTTATCCCTACTTTTCATTAAAAAAATTACGATCCAAATCAACTAAATATTAGAATCAATCTCAGTCAATACTAATACAAATATATATGGATCAATCGATTCGACGAATCCAATACCAATGCTTAGAACCTTAGAACCATGTGCCCTAACACCTAACAAATTTATAAGGCTTTTTACGAAAAAAAAAAAAAACACAAATTTATAAGGCTTAAATCTAGAGATGAACTTTTTACCAAAAAATAAAAATCTAGAGATGAATTTTGCCACCTTAACGGGTGGCCAGTACACTGTCTCAGGTGAGACAAAAGTGGGGCCCAATTTGTCTTCAGATTTGTTGGTAAGAGCCCTTTTTTTCACCAAATGAGTGTTATACTGTGATGTATAGACAGCATTCTGGGCCCAAGGAAGTTTGGGTTCTGACTACAATTAGGCAGTTGGGGGGCTCTGGGCCCAACTGGTTAGATTCAAGTTCAAGTCAACTTTAGCTTGAGCCTTTTAAGACAAGACCATTGAGCGTAGTTAGCATGAAGCATGATAAACCATCTATAGATGTAGTAATCAAATGTGCTCTAGATGGTCAGATTGGATAAAGTAGCTCTTCAGCTTTATTTTGGTTCATTGGGTTCTTGGTTGTACGTCCAAGGTTCCAATCAATGTGCATGTTAGGAAGGATTCAAGAAATCAAAATCGGATCGGTCGAATTGTCAATTCAAGTCAGGATTGATCAGGGCTGATTTCCAATTCAAATTGATCATAAATCAGAGTGAATCGATGTAAATTGGTCAAACTGCTCAATGTCAATTTCAATGTGAATTGACCGATGATTCTCAATCTGATTCACCAATTTTTAAAACCCTATGGGGCGCCTTGAGCTTCTTGACATTTTGGTGTCAACTAAAAGTCATAAAATTAATAGGGGAAAATGAAACCTAAATGGCAATGTGGTCTCTACGCCTAGACATGATACAGGATAATTACCCCACCCTTTATGAGAGACGAAAGTTCTACCCTTGTTGATGTTTCTACTAATACTCTCATTGATCCATGCGCTGATAGTGTACGGGCATGCCACCTGTAAGAGAACCTCTCTCAATTAATGGGAGAAACTTATTGACCACTTTGTGGGCTAAGCCAGGCTTCAACTTAATGGGTTACATTCAGCTCAATAGGACTGTTTGTATCCCATTAATGTGTACTATGCTAGTATCATGTATCCACTTTATAGACGTGATAAAATGAATGCTAGCCTTGTATGCATGTACTATGATGTAGTATGTAGCTTGGGCTTTATGAAAGTTGGAGTTAGGGGTGTCAATGGGCTGGTTTGGACTGGGTTTTTTAAAACCTCAGCCCAACCCTTAGGTCTCTTAACTCAACCTAAATCCTGCCTAACCCTAGGTCGGGCTGGGATATCTCAGTTTAGGCGCAACCCTGTCAGGTTTAGCCCAGCCCAGCTCAACCCAACCCAACCCAACCCTAATGAACCATGATTGGGCCTGGCTTAACCCAATCAATCACAATTCAGTACTACTGCTTATTTGGTTGCTTAATCTTGATGCATTGCAAAGGCCAATGACCAAAGTTTTCATATACATGTAAATTGTGGAAAACGAAAGGCTTTTTTAAGACCTTTTTCTATAAGTACCCATTTATAATTGTTAACATATTTATATTATTATATATTTAATATACATGGTTGGGTTGGGTTGGTATCAACCCAGGCCCAACCCAACTCGGCCTCGGGCCTGAAAATCTCAATCCTAGCCAACCCTATAGGCTGAAATCTCAGCCCAGACCTTGTTCGAACTCAGGGCAGGGTAGGGTGGGCTCAGGCTAACCGAGCTTTTCTGATACCCCTAGTTATACTGTAGCCTTAGGAGTATCTCTACCTATCCACAAAATCTCGCCCATCTAATTAAGCTACCCCAAGGCATTTAATACATACTCTATGTGGGTATAATCTAGGCGTGCATGACCATGTAGTGTTCTTTTTCCAAATAACAAATATATTAAATGTGATACCCTACTTTTTAAACCGGTCTAATTACAACGGTTGACCCGATTTAACCATGCAAGACCCAAACCAAAGAGGGTTAAGGGGGGTTTCTTATAGACCATGATGGCAAGGGTGACTTTGAACATAGGTTGGCCAGATAAGTCCGAGTTAGTGCCAAAGGAGACGGGTGTACCCAAGCCGTGCACATGCACGTATCATAAGGCCATGTACGGGTAATGCTGGTATGTAGCCGTATCCTAGAGTGCATACGTATAATATACCTTGTGTCGAGAGTCGAATTCCATCAAAATCTCACTTATTGGCCAATTTTCGGCCCTCAGGTGGGCGATCACAGGCGGGCGCATCCGTCCACCTGAGTGACCCACCCATGTGGTTACTAGTGGTTTTAAAAAGTATAAATAACATTATTGTGTTTTTCATTCTCATTTATTACACTAAAGAGTTGGTGAGAAGAGTAAAGAGGAGAGAGAAAAGAAGGGAGAAAAAAGAACGGAGAAGAAGAAAGGGGAAGGAAGAGGAAGAAGGAATGGATTTAAGCGACGCCAAGGTTTGATCTTCCCATTCCGACGCCGGAAGAGTGATCCCCAACACGAGATCTACGATTGGAGGTGAGCAAAGGCTATATTTCTTAAACTTTCACCAAACCCAAGTAAAATCCTTGATTTGGGGAGAGTTTCTTGAGATCTTGTAAATCCCACTTGAGATGATGAATTTAAGGTTTAATAGATGGTCTATGTGTTGATTTTGAAGGATTTGAAGAAGTGTTTACAAGGTTGGAGAAGCATTGGTGATTTCTTGAGCTAAGAAGTGATTTTGGGGTTTTGGAAGAAGTTCTTGAGCAAAAAAGGTAGGATGGCTTTTCAATCATTAAATCTAACTTAGATCTAGGTTAGAATCATCTTATAAGACCTTGAAAGTGTGGAAAATGTGATTGGAAAAGCCCCATTTGATTTCCCAAAGGTTAGGAAAAGTTTCAAGGAAGAAAAAAATTTTCGCCCTCTCAGGTGGGCTGGGACATGTGGGCCGCACAGCCCGCCTGAGAAGGCAGGCCCTCGGCTAGGACCGGTGGGCTGACGGCCTGCCTGAGATGACCGATGGGCTGACCGACGGACCGACCTGCTTGCCTGAGAGGACCGGCCCTTGGTCCCCACCGGTGGGCCGGGATCGACTGGCCGACCCACCCACCTGAGAAGACCGGTGGGCCGTGACAGTGGCTGTCCGTCCCACCCGAGAGGCCCTCAATGTGATTTTTGTGTCCGAGTGGACCCAAAACGGACGTGCAACCTTCTTTTATGATTCTAAACATGATTTAGTCATCAAATCTTGTTAGTTTTGACCCCAAAGTGGTGAAATACTAATCCCATTCACTTATGATAGGTTCACAAAATTTACGTTTCCCGCGTCGGATCTCACCGCTGGGCGTGAGTCTTGTACCTGACAGTGTAAGTGGGAGAGGACGTTTGGCTTTATTTTAAGGCTTGTTGTGCATCATTCAATTGTATCTAGATTAGCCATGTCATCATGCAAATTATGTGTAGCTTAGTCATCCTCATATGATTATGACATGTGTGTTGTGCTTTACATTCTCAATGCTAAATGATTGATGTGCTTATATGGTGAATGATGGGATCACTGTGCATGATGCATTATTAGACTAGATGCCATAGTCGGCTTAGACATGACTGCATTGGTGGCCTATGGAATGGGACGCGGTGGCACTATACAATCGTACTATGTCATATAGGAGCATGAGGTTTAGGATTATCATCTTCCCGTACTACGACCCTTCCCAACAGGGGTGGAGGTGTTGAGTTATCACTTGGGGGGAAACAGTGGTCGTAGGTGTCGGGTCACTATGGCGGTTAGACATACACCCGACTGGTCATTAGGACAGTCGGCAACCTCAGTGGTATATTCAAGAGGGCCAATTGTACTGCTTTTAAATTGTTGGAGTCAGCACTTTTACTTTCTGTCATTTACTTTTATGTTGAGAGCCGATAGTTGGTATGCTTTACTTTTTTGAGTACTCATTGTGGGCCTTCTCCGACAGCCCTATGGGCGTATCGCGGGATGGAGTTCGCGGCTCGTACCCGAATCATACGCGCATTGTAGTTGTAGTAGCACCAAACCGAAGACTTAGTAATGTTGTTTAGGTGGATGATATTTAAAATGAATTACATAGCATATAGTGCATATGGACGTGATGGTTGTGTGGATTGTTGTGTGGTCCTTCTTTTCACTTACTGAGCTAGTGAGTTCATCACACGTGCGCACCTCTTTTAGATGATTTTGCAGGTCACCAGCCTGAAGATCAAGGGTCGGGCCCCACAGTTGAGTTTTTCGATGAGGATTGGTGGGTCCCCGAGGAGTATGAGAATGGTACGGATTGTACATTCGAGGGTTCTTCTTGGGACCCATGATATTGGCCGTCTGAGGTTTTACTTTTTGATTCTTTTGATGACCCATTTTTATCTACTTGATACGTGAATTGTTATTCTTTTTGTGTAAATATCATGCTTGTGGGCCCACATGTATTTATCTATATACTACAATTTGGGTATCAAGTATATTAGGGTATTTACAGGTAAATTAAGTCTTCCGCTGAACTTTTGAACATTTATCTTAGATGTGTATATGCTGTGGTTGGGTACTATATCAGATGATCTTGGCAGGTTTGGGTTAACCGGAGTTAACCCGGTCACCGGTCCGATTCTGTGAGAACGGGGTGTGACATTAAAAGTCAAAGAAAAGAGAAAAAGAGTACTTCAAGGCAAAGATTCCATCAAGAGGCCAATAAAATGAGAGAAAAACAAAATGATTAAAACTTCATGTAAGAGAATCAAAACTTGGTCTCCCCAAAAAGGAGCAATAACAACTCACTACAATATTTAAGGAGCATCAGATTTTCCAATGAGTTAAACAAAGAAAATAAGGGACAAACATAATATAATGGCTCTTCCTCCTACGTCAAACAGAGAGAAACTTGTGTGGACCTAAGTTGGATATTAATGAATTAGTTAGGATGTTAATGAATTTGAAGCAAACGGGCTTATCTGCCTTCAGCCTGAATTGTTTTCTCAGCTAATAATCTGACTTCCCATCAACACTTCAACTAGTTTCATCTTTATATATATATATATATATATTACCAAAATAAATGGCACGATCGATAGGGGTTATAGTACCCTTTTTCGATCAAATGTCCAAGAAAATGGTCCAAGAAAACGAACGATATATATATACATTTGTCATGGAAACTCAAAGAAGATTTAGGAACATAGCTAGCTGATAAGTTTAAAGCCCATTTCCAAATTTTCTGGATGACCATCATAGGATTGAGATCAATGTAATTGAAGATTCTATCATTTCCGTGAAGCCAGATTTCCCAAAGAGAGCAACAAGCTATAATAATCCTCAAAGCTCCAATTTGGTTTCTAAAAGAAGCTTGATCAAACCAAGAGAGAAGCAAATTCTCTACTAATTGAAAAGCAAGAGGCAAATTCAAAATAATACTAAAATGATATATATCTATATATATTCCAAATAGTGTGATTTTAATTATTTTTTCATGCACCACCAGCTCCTGTACCATCAAAGCCCACGCCAGATTAATTCCGGCTATTAACGCTTCGTACTTTGTTTCACTGTTGGAGGCATCGAAGTCGAAACATAGGGCATACTCGATCTTGAAACCTCCGGGACTGACCAATATGATCCCTACTCTGCTTCCCCCGCTGTTGGAAGCACCATCCACATACAATGTCCAAGCATTTTTTCCTCGATCCTCGGAAAAATCCTGGGGATCAACAGGGAGTGTCATCTCGGCTATGAAGTCTGCGAGGGCCTGTGTTTTTATTACAGTTCTCAGTTTGTAATGGATGTCAAATTCTCCCAACTCTATGGCCCAGTTTACAGGCGACCAGACATATCCAGCCGCTGCAGTATCTTCTTCAGGGGCTGGTCTGTGAGTACACATACCATATGTAATTGAAAATAGGGCCTCAGCTTTCTTGCCGTCGTTACCAGGGCGTACGTCACTTTCTCCATCTTTCTGTATCTTGTTTTGGCATCTAGCAGGGTTCGGATGACATAGTATATTGGCCGTTGTTGCCTTCCTTCTTCCTTCGTCAGTATTGCACTTACCGCCACTCGTCTGACAAGTACAAGCGCAAAGTATCCCCGTCTGGCCGTCGAAGTGGGTGCGACTAAATACTCCTTCAATTTTTCAAAGGACTTTTCGCATTCCTCCGTCCATTCGAACTTTTTGGATCCCTTCAAGGCTTTGAAGAAGGGGAGGCACTTGTCAGCCGACCGAGACATAAATCACCATAAGGCGGTGACTCTGCCTGTTAGCTCCTGGACTTGCTTTACATTCTGGGGTGACCTCATATCTCGAATGGCTTGTATTTTCACTGGATTGGCTTCAATTCCCCTCTCCGAGACAATAAAGCCGAGGAACTTTCCCGATGCTACTCCGAATGTGCACTTTGTCGGGTTTAGCTTCATGCCGTACTGCCTCAGCACCTGGAACGCCTTTTCTAAGTCTCGAATGTGTTGTTCCACCTTCAGGATTTTTACAAGCATATCGTCCACGTATACCTCCATAGTTTTGCCGATCATCCCCTTAAAGATTTTATTCGCCAACCTTTGATAGGTGGCCCCTGTGTTTTTTAACCCGAAGGGCATGACTTCATAGAAGTACAATCCCCCCTTGGTCACGAAGGATGTCTTCGGGACATCACCTTCAGACATCTTGATCTGATTGTAGCCCGAGTATGCATCCATGAAGCTCAGTGCCTCGTGTCCTACCGTGGCATCGATGAGCAGGTCTATTTTCGGCAGGGGGTATCCATCCTTTGGGTAGGCCTTGTTCAGATCGGTGAAGTTGATGCAGATCCTCTCCTTTCCATTTGCCTTCGGGACCATCACCACGTTGGATATCCACTCCGGGTATTAGATCTCGCGGATGAACTGGGCCTTCAGTAACTTCTCTACTTCTTCATTTATTTTCTGTTGCCTTTCGGGTGTGAAGGTCCTCTTCTTCTGTTGTATCGGCTTCTTTACCAGGTTGACACTCAGATGATGCTCTCGGTCTATTCCAGGTATGTCTAAGGCCGACCAGGCGAAGACGTCAGAGTTGTTTCGGAGGAATGAGATGAGTTTTTCTCGTTGTTGCCTTGGCATTGTGGCCCCAACTTGGAATTGGCGAGTGTTATCACCCTCTTTGGCCTCAACTTGTATCAGATCCTCAGCCAGTTCCCCCCTTTGATAACTGGTGTCATCGCGCAGATCTTCTATTGGGAGCGTCTCGCCCGCCTTTTCTCTTCCCCATAAGGTAGTGGTGTAGCACCTCCGAGATGCCTCTTGATCGCCTCGACATTCATCGACACCGTTCTTGGTTGGGAATTTCATCTTGAGATGGGGTGTGGAGATGACAGCCTTTAGCAGGTTCAAACCAACTCTTCCTAGTATGGCGTTGTGTGCCGAAGTAATACCTACTACCAGGAAGTTGATCATGACTGTTACTTGGCGATCTCCAGGGCCGGCTCTTACCGACAACTCAATCGATCTCTCCACTTTTATTGGGATGTCGAAGAATCCCTGTAACGGGTGTTCGACTTTCTTCAGCTTTCCCTCATCCAGGCCCATCTTCTGGAAAGCTTTAAGGAACAGGATATCAGTTGAACTATCGTTATCCACCAAGATCCTCTTCATTCTGCAATCGGCTATGGTCATGGTGATTACCAGGGCATCATCGTGCGGAGTGTGCACCCCTTCCAGATCGTCGTCTGAGAAGGAAATAACCATCCCCGTCCTCGCCTTCTTGTTCGACCATTCAGCCACATGTACGCTTCTCGCATAGGGTTTTGCTTTTCTGGCCGAGACTAAACTTTCTCCAAAGGCTAGGCCTCCACAGATTGTCGCTATAACCCTAGTTGGGATTTTATTCTCGTCCCAGAGGTGATGGTTAGCTTCCTCGGGTGTCCGGTCCCTTTGTCATTCCTGATTGCCTCTGAGGGCTGACCCCCTTCTTTCATGGCGACCTCTGCCATCTCTATGACAGTTGTCCTTGCGGTCATTACCGTCTTGGGAATCCTCCTTTTCGTGGTCCACGAATCGGTCTAGATATCCTCTTCGGATCATTCCTTCTATTTCCCCCTTGAGGTGTCAACAATCTTTGGTGTCGTGGCCGTGGTCCCTGTGGAAGTGGCAATATTTGTCCATATTGCGTCTCTCGGGGTGTCATCCCATCTTCCCTGGCCACTTCATGGCTCTGGCATCCTGGGAGTCCTTTATCTGCATCAGCACATCCGTTCGTTTCTGGTTCAGGGCCGCGTATTTCTCGAACTTCCTTGGTGGACTGGGTGCCCGACCACGCTTAGACTTTCGTCTTTTGCTTTCTTTGGAAGGTTTTTGTCGCCTCTTGAGATCCTTTTCCTTCCCGTCTTCTCTTCAGCTTCTTCATCGGCTTGAAGGGTTTCTTCCATCTTGTTGTACTTATCATACCGAGCTCTCAATTCGGCTAGGTTCCTTGGTGTATGCTTCGCCAAAGACCTTTTCAGCTCCTTATCCTTGACGCCTCCCAGCAGGGCAGTGAACTCTTCTTTCGGGTCCAAACCTCTGATCGTGATCTTCTCTTGTTGGAAGTGCTTCATGTAGTTTCGCAGTGATTCTCCTTCATGTTGCTTGACGTTGGTTAAGTTCAACGTGGTCTTCTGAAGGGGTTGGCTACTAGAGAATCCCTTCACGAAGAAGTAGCTTCAATCGCTGAAAGTGTGGATCAACTTCGTCGGCAAACGGTTGTACCATAGCCTTGCCGCTCCTCTGAACGTCAATGGCAGGGCGCGACATATGATATTTTTCGAGACTCGATGGAATTACATAGCAACCTTGAAGCCTTCTAGATGATTGACGGGGTCCCCAGACCCATCGTAGGTGTCATACTTTAGCAGGCGAAAGTCGACCGGGAGCGGGTACCTCATGACCTCATCAGCTAGAGCCGTGTCATTAGTGAGGTATGGCTCGCGAGCTCCCGTTTGGTTTTCTGCCACCTTCCTGATCTCATCTTTCAGGTTCAGGATCATCTGCTTCAACCCCGAGTCCTCGTGTCTCTGTTCGTCTCCTTGGCGTGGTTCCCCATGCCTGGCCCCGGCGGCATGCCGCGTCCTTTCCCTGGGGGTGGGACTTTTTCTCATTACTCGGTTTTGAGGATTATGACCTGACCTTATCAGTCATGTACTGCTTCGGTCCTCGTCTAAAGCTCGCTCAGGCCGGATATGGGAGCCTCGCGGTGCTCCGCCGATCTTCTGAGAGACAGCTTTGGAGACCTCCTTCATTGCCTCGCCCATTCGGTCATATTTCTCCTGGAGGGCTTCGAACTGCTCCCTTGTCACATATTCCTGCGCTCTAGGAGTGGGTGGAGGATTACTATCTGGGCGCACCGAATATCCGGTCGAGCGCTGGTCCCTCACGGAACCTTCCCGATCATCATTTTCCCATTCTGCTCCGATTTTCGTCGAGGGAGGGAGCCCTCCTGAAGGTTCCTCCTCCCCCATGTTTATGTTTGACGCTGCTCTAATCTTCTTACGATTGTAGGTTCTCCCCACCATTACTGTCATTTCCCACGGACGGCGTCAATCTGTTGCTGCCAAAAATCCGTATGAGCTGATCCTGCACAAGCACGGAAGGCAAAGGCCCGGAGGTTTCTCCGGGACTAGTCCTCCGACGCCCAAGTTAGAGATCGGCCGCACATTTTTTCACAAGGGTAATGGTGTGGGTCTTTTTTTGCTTACCTTCCTTCCTCCTCTCGGGCCTCTTTTATAGTCTTTAGGGTTTAGGGTTTCTCTTTTTCTTGGAGGAGTCCTCCTCGTGTCCGCCTCTTTTCCTTTTCGAGTCCTACCCGGATACGTCATATCCCCTTTGTGGGGAATATTCTCTTCATGTGGTTGGCGCGATCAGAATCCTTGCGGCCTCTATCAGGTGGGCGGCACGTGTCCTTTCCTTAGATACCACGTGTTCTTACCCTACTGGGCAATCAATTTGGCCGTATCACCCTTCTTACATAAAACCCTTACAGACAACATAACTGGTCGGCTTTTGCGAAACACGACCTTCACTCTTGTAGTTCCTTTGGGAAGACCGAGTGCGAGGAAGGTCAGATTTAGCTGGTTAACTCAGATGAGAGACAGTTGTCTGGAATGTCATATACGTGCATCCAGAGATAGACGTGCTCCATCTCATTAATTGAGTTGTCTATATCCAATTCAAAGAAGCCAAGTTGAAGAAGATTACCATCGAACCACAACGGAGCTTGGGAAATCACCATATTTCTCTGTTTCAGTGAAGAACTCGGCAAAGAGCGCCCCTTTTTCAAAACAAGCAATAAAACGAACACCCAACGAAGATTAGAGGGACAACAAAAGGTTGCAAAGGTGATCACGCTTAGGGTATGGGGAAACAATAGCATAGCCGAAAAGGGAAAAGGGAAAAGGGAAAAGGGCGAAGGGAGAGGTCAGGCTGGGTCTCGTAAGGGGATCTTCAGTTTGGATGCCCGAAGTTTTGACTCCCCACACCGAACGGACAGGAGAGGAGCAAGTTCTAGGCTTAAAGACCTGTGAGCGAGGTTTTCTAGGGGTTTGTATAATTGATTCAAAGGATGGGAATGGGGTGCTGGTGTTGGAGGAGGAAAATGGAGGAGAAGACGTCACATTGAAGACTTCAGTCCAAAAAACGACAGAGCAAAGGAATAAATAAAAGGGAAAAGGTTGAAGTGGGTGTGCTGTTTTTAAAGTAAAGGAAAAGAGGGAAAAGTGGTATAAGAAAGAAGCCAATCACAAGAAGAGGAGTCGATCAGCCAAGAACGCCTTCTAAAGTGCCAGTGCTCAGGAGAGTGGTTCCACGATCAGTAATCCTTGGAAGGATGGGCAGTAGAGACTCTATGGAGGCATGTCAAGTAACCACAAGGGTCGGGTAAGGGAGGTTTAAGGGATGGAAAAGAACCAAGGATGAGAGGGCGGTGACCAAAAAAACGAGAAACGAAGAGAAATCTAGAGGCTCAGGGTGTCTCGGTAGTCAGTATGGCTATGAGAACGCATTGCCTTATGGGTTCTACTTCCTGTGTTTTTTAGTTGAGTAGAATGATTGTTTGGTTAGCATTAGAAAAGAATAAAAGAAAAGAAAATAAAATAAAACTTTTTGTATTTTTTCATGTTTTCTTGTGTTTTTGACAAGATTTTTTTTGGAGTAAAAAAAAAAAAAAAAACTTTACAATTCCCAATGTGAATTTTGAAATTCAAAAACTGAATCTTCTCTTGGTTCAAGACATGCCAAGCACAAAGAGAACTTCTTAAATTTGCACATTTTTTTTTTCTTTTCTTCTCTTGACTACCAAACACAGCCTTAATGCGTGGCCCCATTGTGTATGGTTCATAGTCCATCAAAACTCATCTTTGTTGATGCATGATCCCTACATAAGTAGATGTCTTTATTTTTTTCTGTTCTTTCTTATTGGGCACTGATGGCCAACCTACTGGGTTTTAGTAAGGTCAAAGGCTATTTTACTTCTGCATTCACCAATCCTCATATATCTGAATGTGATAGGGTTCAATCTCATAACCTTCTTTTTTGTTTTGGTAGAACATAAATGGGTGTCGTACCTGTGCCCATTCCACTCCCCTAATATTATTTCTTCATACGTATTACATTCCTAGAGATGATCAGCATTTTTGTGATATCATCTCTTTTTATAGAGATGCCTCTCTGGATAAATTGGTCAGTTATAAAAAATCTGAAATTTTTTTCTTCAGCAAGACTACTAAACAAGCCAAAGTAGATATTTCGGAAATCATCATCATAAAATATGTCACTTGCCCCATAATTTATCTTGACTTTCCTTCTTTCATTGGTTGATCAAAATAAAAAGCGCTCTCCTTCATTGTTGATTGGGTTAGAAATAGAGTACAAGGTTGGAAAAAGACTTCCTCTTATGCAATGAGAGAGACTCTTATCAAATCTGTTGCCTCAGCCATTCTAGCCATTTGATATCCTGTTTCATTCTTCTTTAAGTGCATCACTAATGAAATTAATTGTATTCAAAGGCAACCATGGTGGGATCAAATCAAAGTTGAAAAAATAATTTCTTTACTTAGTAGGGATATGGCAAAGATCTATGTTTTGCAAATTGTATTTAAGTGGGTTGTCTCGAAGGTGATGCATTGCTATGTTTCTTGTCTTTTTCTTTTCTTTGCTTTATATCTTGCCTAGTCATTGATCTATGTAGCTGACCACACTTAGTTGGAAACAGATTTTATTGATTTTTTGTTGTTTTTTTTTCTTTGGTAGCAAAATTGGGATGTTGAACATATATTTTGGTTGGGCTTTCAATGGGATGTATACCATAGATAGAGTATAACCCCATTGCAATAACCGATAGAGAACTACAATTGGACGAAACTTAACACTTTGGCTGTGTTTGGTAGCCAAGAAAAGAAAAGAAAAGAAAAAAATACATTTTTTGTATTTTTTTTCTTGGGTTAAGAATTTCTCTTTGCACTTGGTATGCCTTCACCTAAAAGAAGATTCAGCTTTTAAAATTCAAAATTCCTCTTGGGAATTGTGAAGTTTTCTTTTGCTTTAATTTTTTTTTTTTGCAAAAAACACAAGAAAACATGAGAAAATATGAAAACATAATAAAACAAAAAATGAATGATTACACAATGATCTCCTATGTGTCTATCTCTCTCATAAAATTCAAAAATTTTTGATTTTTTTTTCTTTTCTTCTATTGGTTACTAAATATACATAGTCTTTTTATTTTCTCACCATTTCGTTTCATTTCATTTCATTTCATTTATTTTCTTTTCTTCTCTTGGCTACCAAACATAGCCTTTGTACTTTTTTTCTTGGTTAAGAATTTCTCTTTGCACTTGGTGTGTCTTCACCCAAGAGAAGATTTAGCTTTTGAAATTCAAAATTTCTCTTGGGAATTGTAAAGTTTTATTTTGCTTAAAAAAAAAAAAATCTTACAAAAAACACAAGAAAACATGAGAAAATATGAAAAACATAATAAGACAAAAATGAATGATTACATAATGATTTCCTATGTGTCTATCTCTCTCCTAAAATTCAAAAAATTTTGAATTTATTTTATTTTATTTTCTTTTATTAGTTACCTAACATGCATACTCTTTTTATTTTCGCACCATTTCATTTCATTTCATTTCTTTTATTTTCTTCTCTTTTCTTTTCTAGATTCTTTTTTCTGTTTGCTAGCCAAGAGAAGAAAAGAAAAGAGTCTATTTTTTTCTTGGTTTAAGAATCTCTTATTTGTGCTTGGCATGTCCTGATCTATTAGACGATTCAGTTTTTTTATTTCAAAATTCTCCTTGGAAATTGCGAAGTTTCTTTTTTTCTCAAAAAAAAAAAAAAATCTTACCAAAAACACAATAAAACATAAGAAAATATGAAAACTTTTCTTTTTCTTCCTTTTCTAATAATGACCAAACATATATACTTTTTTTTTTCCTCATTATTTCCTTTCTTTTCTTGGCTACCAAACATAGCCTTAGATACAGGCTGATACACGAGTCCTAGCCTCCTAGGTGACACTTGCGGGGAACCTATTCCTGATTCAAATCGTTGGAACCTATTCCTGATTCAAATCGTTAAATGGTGGATGAATCAGTGCCGATTCCCGATTCAATTCACCGATTTTATAAACCCTGAGTGACGGCTGCGGAGGACCGTAATGTGGGACCCCGGCCTATAAAAATCTCTAGAATCGGTAACCCTTTCCTCTCATATTAATATGAAAGAGTTCAAAATAAAACCAGACTTTTCAGAATCCATCTACAAGAGAAGCTTTCTTGTTCGATAAGCCATAATCTCTGTTTCTTAAGGTCTCACTCTCACCTGATTCAGGCTCCCTCTCTATCGTGTAAATAGATTGTATTTGGTTTTTCTTAAGACACCATTGTTTGGAGGCTCTGTTCACTGCTATCGAGCCATGGTACGTTGAATCCTTCTTTTCCTTCTCTTGATTTTGAATATGTTTCTTCTATATATTTATTTTCTCCATTTGATTCATTTTCTGTGTTTATGGGGTTTTTTTTTTTTTTTCGAAATTGATTGATAACCTGTTCTAGGGTTTGGAATTAGAATCAGTACTGTGGTTTCTCTCTATGCCTGCCTTTCTCTGGCTTCATTTGAATCAATTTTAATCTTTTTTGGGGTGATGATTGCTTACTAGTTAGTTGGTTCCTTTACAAAATAGAAAATTGTCTTCATTTAGTTGTGTTGGATGTGGTGTTTTCATTCATTCCATGATGGTACAAGATTCCATGTGGGTTGAAGTAGTAAAATTTTTTTTGTGGATTCTTGTGGTGTTGGGAGTTATATAGCTGTCAGATAGAATGACACAATTATCCAGAGTAATGGTTTTTTGGTTTAACATCAACCCCTCCCCTTAGATAGAGGCAAAAAATTGTGACGGGGAAGAAAATAGAAGGAAAAATAACTGGTGTTTCTTTCCTTGAGAGGCAAGGCGGCAACTAGCTTTCAACTGGAGCTTGAAGAATAGGTATTGAAGCAGGGAGCAGGATTAGGATTTATTCTAGGATTATTTTGTGTGGATTAAGAGACAAAGAGGGATATGGCCGGGTTGCGATTCTAGGGCAAGTCCTGATTTTTCTCCTAGGAAGGTTGAACTAGAGTCAGTCATAACCTTCAACAGTTTTTTGCACAAAGTGGTAGCTGTAAGACTCAAACCTGTGTCTTCATATAACCAGTCTGATTTTTTTTTTCTTCTATATTGCACTCAATGACGACTCCTATTAGAGGATTGGAGCGATACAACAATAATAGTCTAAACACAATATTGCATTCATCTCTTTGATAGTTGGCAGACTTAAGAATAAAATATTGAGAGCCCCAAATGTGGGTCCGCCAAATTTAAAGGCTAAGACTGACCTCTCCATGTGTGGGCATGATTCATGAGGCTTTGTTTCCGTAATGCATGGCATGTGGAGTCTAGTGGGTAATTCAAGCTTTGGTCAATCCAATCTAGGGTGGAGTTTGCACCCTTCATGAAATAGTCACTACCGAAGCTTCCTTAGTGAGAGCAACGTGGTAATGGCCCAGACAGGATGTAATGATGAGAGGTGGAAGTGCATCATCTATCCTTTCAAAATCTTAACCTGTTCCTTCTTCCTCTCTTGAAGGCCAAAAAGTTGAAGGTTGCAGCTTCTTTGAGAATATATCTTCAGTAAGCTGAAAAATCTATCCTTTCAAAATCTTAGTCTGTTCCTTCTTCCTTTCTTGAAGGCCAGAAAGTTGAAGGTTGCAGCTTCTTCCTTTCAATAAGCTCAATATACCGATTTTGACTTCTTCTTATCATTAAGAGCCTTAAGCTCCAACAAGAACACACCTGCTGAAGCGATCTTTAAGACTTTAATGTTTGTTGGGGATGATTAAATAATCTTAGTACACTTTCTCTTACCTTGTTACATATTAGGGCTTCATTTGACTCAATTGCTCAAGAGTCATTAGTGCTCTCTAATGCATTTCATCATTTCTGATTCTAGCGTCAGGATCATCTCCAAAGCCCCAACCCGCACAACGTGCATCGGATGGCTTGGAGGACCTAGGGGCGCGTTCCTGGGTCCTACCAGCCATCTGATCTGCATTGGAGAGGTGCCGGATACCTGATTCTATCCTTTATAGTTGATCTGCTCATCCTTCTTAATCCTAGTCTTGGACCCATTTTGGTAACCATTTATTTCCTGTTTAAGTACAATTTAAATCTTTTAACTAAGAGAAGCTTGACTTAGAGGTCTCATCTATACTGTCTATGTTAGCATTGCCTAAAATTAGTGTTTTCAGTTATGCATAGAAGTGAAAATCAGAAGAAGGGCTCTTGCAACTTTTCTTTTAAGTGGATTTCCCTCAATTGTAGATTTTCTGCTGTCCTTCTCTTTCTCATTCTTCTTCCTCTCCACCCCCCCCTCTTCTTTTGTAGTTAAATACGATAGTTTAAGATAAGCTGCTAAGTACTGTTATTTCTTTCAATGGTCTGATGCAATTTATGGACATTTTAGTGACATAGTTCCGGACATTCTGCCAAGTAGTTTTGGTCTTCTACGGGCAAATGTTTGGTATAAGGAGTTCTGTATTTTGTCCTTCTGAAATTTGCTTAGTTAAGAATGTAAAGAATATGCTCGTGAACACTATTCTGGTTGCTTATTCTCTCATACTTGTACAAACCATGCATGTGCAACACTTTAAATTTTAATCCTTCTGCTGTTTACTTCAGCTCATCTCATGAGAAATAAAGGTTTTGTTTTGGGGGGGGGGGTGGTTGTGGAGGCTAATAGTTGTCAAGGCGTCGCCTATGCTTCCATGCTCTTTCTTGGTTCCAAGGCAATAACACGCCTTGTTGATATTTCAGGAGTTTACATTTATTTATGTTTATTACTTCTTTAACTTGGGGGGTTAAGCGAAGGCCATGGTTGGGACGCAATGCGAAGACACCTTAATAGGGGACGATGTCCAGTAGGGTAGCCATCGGAATTCAGCCTTCAATGGTAAAGATGTTTTTCGATGAATATGCTCAGATTATATTTTGTACCTTGTTTATTGTATGTTCATATTCTCATATTAGGTCATTAGTGGCATAATTTTATCACATTGTATTGATATGGCTTCTATGTTTTCTATAAGCATAATTATGTAAAATTATCATTGTGTATTAGATGAGGGGCGGACCTCGGTGCAACGGTAAGGTTGCTCCATTATGACCTAGTGGTCGTGGGTTCGAGTTTGGAAATCACCTTTGTTCGAAGCAGGAGTAAAGCTTCATACATTATGATCCTCTCCAGGCCCCACAATGGTGGGAGCCTTGAGCATTGGGTACCCTTTTTTTATTTAAATTATCATTGCTATATTACATATAGTCATATACTGTATGCCTGGGATGCCTAGGTCAGTGCATTGTTACCTAGGTGCACTGCCACCACCTTGGGTTGCATAGTCTCCTTGACAACTGTGGGGGCTCTTTTACTTCACAATTCTCTCAGATGTCAAGAGTTCTTTCTCTGTATTGTGAAAATTACGATAGGAATCAGAGTTGACTGATAGTGGTAATGGCAATGAATGTCCGTTTGGTTCCAGTTTGTGCATCATTTAGTGAATTACATCATTTACTACTGCTTTGAGACTTGAGAGATTCATTGCTTGATTAGAATTTTCTATTTATACTATTACTTTTATTGTTCTGCAAATACTTTACTGTCTTATCCATTTTATCCTTTTGAATTTATCTATATGTCTAGCTTATTCACATACTACTTGGCCTAGGCTGCAAAAATTCTTGCCAACTTGATCGTAATGGGCTCTGGGATATTAGGAAGGGCTTTGGTCCAAGCATACCGTCAAGCACTTCAAAGTAAGCTTCTCTAATTTCATCTCTCCTTTAGATTGCAGCTTCAATGTTCACCCTTCACTAAATATCCAATATCCTTGTCCTTGGGGAAACTATTTCTAAATTTATGCTTTTGTATTTTTTCTATTGAATACACCATGTCCTATAATTGTTGTGAATTCTTATTTATTTATTTATTTTTATTTAATGACATTGAGGATTCTACCGACCCTGGTAGGAAAATTTTGCTCTTAATTAATGAGCTGGATTCACTGAAAAATCTGAGAAATTTTCTTGATTAATGAGTTGGATTCACTAAGAAATGTTTCAGGTAAATATGTGGACATAATTAAAGATATGTATGATGGTGGTGTGACTAGTGTAAGAACTGGGAGAGGGGGTGTCAAGGTAAGTGAATTCCCAATTGCAATTGGGTTACATCAAGGATCAGCTTTAAGCCGTTATTCGTTTGCGCTTATGATGGATGATTTAAGTAGAGACATTCAAGTTGAAGTTCCTTGATGTATGCTTTTTGCTGATGATATTGTTTTGGTGGATGAGACAAAAGCAAGAATTAACCCTAAATTAAAGTTATGGAGATCAACCTTGGAATCAAAAGGTTTGTAGATAAGTAGAACGAAGATGAAGTATATAGTGTGTAACTTTAGTTGCATTAGGATGGATGATGAGGTGGTGAAAATTGATGGCAGGGAGATTCTTAAAATAAAGGCCAGATTTGGTATGCTTTCTATTTCAATTTTGTATTGATTTCATGAAATTGTCAACAAATAGATTTTTGGTCAAGAAATTGAATTTGTTTTGGTTGCAAAATTAAGATTTCCTTTTGGTAGTTCAATTTCTGAGAATAGTTTATCTATATTTCTTTGGGAGAGGGTGGCGGGGGTAGGGGTAGGGGCGGGGCGAGGTAGGGATGGTGGTGGTAGATGTGGCAGTGGCGGTGGTGGTGGTGATGGTGGTGGCAAGTCAATTAAGAGAAGATGAGTGGCATTTTATTTTTAACATGACATTACTTCTTTGTCCATTAAATTAATCATGTGTTCATTAAAGAACAAGAGTGAAATCAATTTCTATTTCAAAATTGAAATAACTCCTCAACTATTTTAGAATTTCTATTCCAGTTGATTTCTATTTCACTGAATAAGGTGCAAAAATCAAACCAAACAATTTCCAAAATAGAGATCACCCCATGAAATTGAAATAGAATTCATACCAAATTAGGTCTAAGATGATATAGAGGATGTTTCATAGAGAATTAAAATAGTATGGATGAAGCGAAGAGGTTTGTTTGGAGTGTTGTGTGATTGACGTGTTCCTTTAAAACTTAAAGGAGAATTTTATAGGACAATTATATGACCGATTATGATGTCTGTTGCAGAACATTGGGCAGTGAAGCATCATGTAGATAAACTTAGTGTCTTGGAGATAAGGATGTTGAGATGGATGTGTGGCAAAACTAGGAAGTATAAAGTAAGGAATGATCATATTAGAGCTGATTTGACAGTAGCTCTTATGCTAGACTAAATTACCAAGGGGTAATTAGGTCCCAGTAGGATCAAAACTCCAAAACACAAATCAAGTTCAGATCCAACAGAAAACTCATATCTGGAAAATAGGGCTGAATAGGGGAGAATTCGATTACTCAAAAACCACAACTCAAATGGAGCTGGATTTTGGATTGAATGGAGATCCTATATGAAGGAACAAACCATGAAAAATTGAACAAATTCTGCCAGCTGGATTGAGAGATCTGCTGGTTGCAAGAAAAAGGGAACTTTTGGTGATTCTTCAAGAACTTGAGTTGGAAGCGTTAGATGATCTTCAATTTTGGATTAAGTGGTCCTCTTAAGGTCCTCAACAAACCCTCAAATTCCTACAGCAATCAGAGATCTGACTTGGAAGTTATGCTCTCGAAAATTCGTCCTAGGAAAGCACTGAAACTGGAACCGATAGACTTTATGTGTGTCTTCTGATCAGCAATCTTAGAGGGCTCCAATCTCACTTTAAACAGTAGATAAAGATAAAAGTAGAAGAAGAAAGCAAGGAAGAGGGTGAAATTTGATAGAGGAAGAAAGGGGTATAGGGAATGGCTATATCTCAGCTGGGGTCTCTCACCCTCAACTCTCTTAATTGATGAACAACTTATCTCAGGACATAGTAGTAAGCATAGCTCTTAAGCAATTTCATTAATCAATCCATGTCTTTGGGTCACAGTAATGCCTTGTTATATGGTAGAGGTTAGGGTCTCAATACATGGTAAGAAACTGAAAAAGGAGACAAACTAAAATTAGAAACCTATTGACGTTAGACACAAACTTCCTAACAAATAATAACTTGCTCACTAAGAAAGAAATAAAGGACATAACTAGACTTCTAGAATACTTAAAATATAGAAACCTAATATTCTTAATGACTAAGAAACATAAAATAACTACTAATCCCATATGGGACTTAAATCCCCAATATTTAGGCTTATAGAATTGACCCATTACAAAAGGAGACCCAAAAATATAAAGCCCATGGACCTACAACCCAAACTTCCTAACAAAAAATAACTTTCTCACTAAGAAAGAAATAAAGGACATAACTAGACTTCTAGAATACTCAAAATATAGAAACCTAATATTCTTAATGACTAAGAAACACAAAATAACTACTAATCCCGTATGAGACTTAAATCCCCATTATTTAGGCTAATTGACCCATTACAAAAGTAGACCCAAAAATATAAAGCCCATGGACCTACGACCCATTGGATACTCAAAATGACACATATTAATCCATTCTTGGTACAATTATATGGCTGAAGTAGAGAACCAGAATTGCACCAAGATAGAAATCTGTTCCAAGAACCGGACCACACCTGACCAGGCTCTCTGTCATAGCAGTTGAATCCCACAACCGTTCTAGACTGGTTTTGGCCTTGCTCCTGCAATCTACATCAAGCTTTGATACATGATATGCTACGAGAAAGTCGTTTGAGGTGGGATGACTATCTTCAATGAAGACCTTTGGATGCTTTGATGGTGGCAGAAGTGTTGAAGCCATGAACAATAATACTAGATAAAAAATTCTAGCACATGATGTCAAAGAACGCGATGAACAAAATCAATAACAATAGGGAAAAGATGACCTAGAATTCATTGGCTCAAGTTCCTTCAAAGGAATGCAACATTTGGTGATGATCTACATCGAGTTCCCCTTCTCCAATGGCTGTAACCCAAGGTTGAAGATGAAGAGATTCTTTCTTTCTCTCCTCAACTCTGACAATACAATGTTATGTTCTCTTGTCATATATAGTTAAGGTTTAGGCCTTAGCTTTTAATACAAAGCTAATGTTGAAGATTACAATCTAACAGTACTTATCATGCCAAGTGGTGTGATCCTAAAAGGTTGTTCATGAATTGTCATTAATTGCACAATAGGACGATCCTACCATGGATAGGCAACATAAAACACCCCAATGGTAGAAACTTTCATTACATTTTTTCCCCCACACAACTAACATCCACAATGGACCTTGCAGGCATGGAATAAAGTCATCGTCATGAACCCTAATCCATTGTAGATTAATATTGGAGTGTCATGAGTGACTGGATCCAAAGAGGTTTGAAAACACTTTCTAAATAATACTTATTTAATAATATAAAATATTTTTGCAAACTCTTCACAAGCAAGAATCGAGACTCGGATTTTGACCAATCACAGTTAGATGATTCACACATTTGGATGTTCTCCCTAAGAGGGCATTGGAAACCATATTGAGCGTTACCCCCATTCACACTCATACCCTGCATGCCGAGTGACAAATATGTAGCTAGTCCTATCCGTAGGCATCAACATTGGCACACCATAGAGCACAATGCACAAATGCAACAGTAAGTGCCTCTCAGGTATGAGAAAAACCAACTAACAGAGATTCTCATTGTCAGACAATTGATGGTGAACATTTCAGATCCCTCTATAGATCAATGTTTAATACACATTAAATGTCAAAATATCCAATATGCACCAGTATGGAGGAGTGGTTTGATTCGGATTGAAGGAACTAAAAGAGTCAAGGGTAGACCTAAAATGACCCTAGGAGAAGTGGTGAGGAAAAAGGCATGCATAGCTAGGCCTTGTATCAAGTATGACTTCGAATAGAGCTGATTGGAGGGCAAAGATCCATGTAGCCGATCCCATTTAGTTGGGATGAGGCTGAGTTTTTTTTTTTTTCTTTTGGTTCACTGAAAAACTGTTTTTGGTTGTACATTACCATGTTTAAGCTGAACATTGGTTGAATTTCCCTAGTGTGTGCCAACCATTAATAACGTCAATGGCCATGATATGTCCCATTTGGCACCCAACTATATCTTGCCTGCCTTGGTAATGACCTATATGCCTTCCATAATTTACACTTCTATGAGTATCAGATTCATTAGAATGTATTCACATAATCTCTCTCTCTCTCTCTTTCTCTCTTGCTCGCTTTTGGATATACGCCTTGATGGAGAAACCAATCAGGTTGATATGGCCCATTTGTGTTGTGCTGAATTCTTTTTTTCATTCTCTGATGCAATTAATATTCATATGAGTGGCAGATGCCTCAAAATCTGGTGTTGTTCAAGAAGCATTTCAGAACCCCATTCGCAGAGGTAGAAAAATCATGACCGAACAAGAAGCAAGGGCAATTCTAGGTGTCACTGAGAATACTGCCTGGGAGGAAATCTTGAAGGTGATGTCTTCCTTTCTTTCCCTTTTTTTTTGGGGGGTCTTTTTCCTAAATTTCCTCGAACTTCTATAAAATGGTAAGAACCATCTCTTTTAAATGGGCCCTAAAATCACTGTGATATATGCAGAGGTATGATTCTTTGTTCGAGAATAATGCTAAGAATGGGAGCTTTTATCTTCAGTCAAAGGTACACAGGGCTAAGGAATGTTTAGAAACTGTCTACCAAAGCAAAGGTCCAGATACAGCTGCAGGTTGAGAATCTGGTAGACTATCCTCTTCACTCGGTTCATTGTGTTGTCATGTTCTCAGCCTGTTTTTCTTTATAGTTTAATATTCTACATCCAAATTTGGATAGGGAAGAAAAAAGTGTACACATTTTTTGTCTCATGTTTTGAACTAACCTTGTACCTAATGACTAGCCCAATAAATTTGCAATTTGCAGTTTATACATGGAAAAGCCAGACTCTCTCTCTCTCTCTCTCTCTCTCTCTCTCTCTCTCTCACACACACACACACACACACACCCCTCCCTTCACTCCCCAAATTTAAAGGTATTTCCAGATTACAACAGAAACAGGGAACTAGATTTGGTTCTTTTTCCCTTTTGTAATCTCTCTTCTGGTTGATTTGCTTGGAGCTTTGCAGCTTCTCTAGTTTGTGATCTCAAAAACTATAAATCTATTATAAGGGTTCTTCTGGAGCCGGAGCTGCTGTGAAGCCAACTCATGATGAAGCCAATTAAGCTATGGACTTTCTCTGCATCATATGCACAGTTGGATTTTATCCATCCCGAACTGCTATACTTTGCAGATGAATATCAACCTCTTTAGTATTTGAAACTTTGTATGAGGGAATATTTTTGCATCTTTTGCCAATCCAGCTGAAATTTGTCTGTGACAAGTCTGTAAGGGTTCATACTAATGGAAATTTGCATTTTTTCCCCTCCTTGTATACTTCTTTGTTTTCTCCAACAACCCAACATTTCCTGTCTTTCATATTTTCCTTACATGTGTTAAATTAGGGTATGATATTCTTAAAAAATCACATTTGTTTTATGTTTTGTTTATTGGGTGGGCAAACCTTCAGTGCTTGGCTGTTGGTTTGTTTTGTATTTGGGCAAACCGGAGTAATCAAGCTCCTTTCCTATAATATGCACATTATTTTGAACCACTATCGTTTTTTCTTTCTAAGGTTTCCTTCTTTCTTTTTTCTTCAATTCTTTTTGTTCTTTTCAAGTGGTCAACATGTTCAAAATTTCCAGAATTGGATTTACTCGTAAATTAATTCTAATTTGTTCATTTCTTATTTCATCCATTTTAGCTTTATCATATATCCATCTTAACATTTTCATTTTAGCTACATTGAGTTTATTTATATGATGTTTCTTAAGTATCTGACATTTATCACATGTCATGGTTTTTTTTTTATTTTTATTTTTATTTTTTTTATTTATGTCTTTTGGCTAAGACGTCATTGGCATAAAAAAAAAAAAAAAAAAAAAGGAAAAAGAAAAAGAAAAAAAAATTACTAGACTGGCAAAGTCAGATACTTAAACATAGAGTAAAAGGCTTACCCCACCTTTAGCATTGCCATCAACAAGAAATGAAAAAAATTAGATCAAATATCCATATCTTGAAACTTGATTCAACCAATAGCATCCCATTCGATATTGCTCCTAACCATTGCAGAGAAGCTTATTGAAGAAGAAGTTTGTTTTGTTGTCGTTTTGGCCGAATAATCAGCAACTGAGTTCCCCTCCCTATAATAGTGAGTTATCTTTACTCTTGAAATAAAAAAGATGCGGGTTCCAATCCTAGTGCACGAACCAAGGCGCAACACCTCTTTGACGTACAAGGATTACCAATATGGAATTGTGTTCCATCCTTAGTCGATTGATAATTGTATTCTTAGCAAATATAATCCCTGTAATTATGGCCATCCATTCCATTTTTATTCCTAGGTAAATGTTAGGAGTAGATCACCTATTCTCAATCTCATAATTGATATCTACAATTTAACGTTACAACTCAGTTTTATCCCAACTAAATAGGGTTGATTATATGGAACTGTGGAAAAAAAAAAAAAAAGAGCACAAATACAATAACTCAGAAAAATCTCACTTTAAGTGGAGTTGGTTATAAGGATCCTTGCCATCCACTCAACTCTGTGTGATATCATACCTAGAACAAGACTTAAACTATGTGGAATTTTAATATTATAATCACTGTACAATTATGATTTTGACTATCAATTATTTCAATTTTCAAATCGCTCCCTGAATGTGACATCTAAATTGTGATTGATAAATCCACCTTAACAGTTAATAATAATAATAATAATAATGATAATAATGATAATAATAATAATAATAATAATAATAATAATTCAAAAGAACTTTGATTGCTCAAAAAATTTATTATTGGTTTTTTTTGGTAAAAAAAAAAATTAATTTCACTAATTTAATGAAAGCATAAGGCACAACCTAAGCTCTGTCACCACAGTGAAAGCTTCTGACTCTCTCTGTTATATGCATAATACAAAATCAAACTAAGATGAATCTTGCCTATCTTTAATGAATTACAAAAATCTTTACCAAAGAAAAAAATAAAGAATTACAAGAATGAATAAATGTTATATCTCTGCCAGAGTAATGAGACAAACTTCGACTGCCATAGGATTGAGTTCCTCTGTCAATAGGAAAATAAATCTTTGGTATTCTCTCTCTATTCCCATTTTTTGGTAATAAAGAATTTATTTATTTTTATTTTTTTTACGGTAAGAAGAAAAATTCATTAAGCAAAATAGCTTAGTACATCCAGATTGGGGTTAAGAGTTTTTGATCTTAAGTTGTCTAGTCATCACTAGAACAACCATGGCTTTTGAATTACAAGTTTCAACCTACCTCTGTTCATCGGAAGAGAAAATTTTCTTCTTTCATGAGAGGCTTGGAATAAAAGTTTTGTTTCTTCTTTCCATCTTTTCATAAAGAAATAGCACATTCTTAAATTCATAAACCCAACCTGTTGGTGTTAGTTGGTAATTCAGCTACTTCCTAATGTTCACATTCGCTGACCCATTTTTTCTTCTCTTTTTTTTTTTTTTTGTGACTGCTAACTCATTTAATCATTGTGGGTGTCTACAAAATGCCCTCTTTGGCTAGTTTGCGCGACAGTTGAAAGGCAAAGATAAAGATCACCCTATTTTGTCCCCAAAAACATGTACTACGGACATTCTACTCCAGTATAGTGGAGGTCAAATGCAAAAACATAGCCATAAAACCAAATGGTAAAATCTGTCAAAACAAGAAATAAGAAGAGGGAAGCTCCGCTCGACTAATACTGGTGTATTCAACATTGGATCACAAAGATGCAAATGTCCTGCATGTGATTGGATAATAAGGGAACACAAACACAATAACATTTGAGAGCACTCAATAGTAGTTCTGGATGAAAAATGCTTAGAACACAAGTGCACCGAGGGTGAAAAGTGTCCTCCAATGAAAATAGTTGCTGGAGATTTTTGGAAACACAATGAAACGGAGGTGCAAATTGAGCTCCACCAGAGATAATGAGGTGAACACAAGTGTAGTGGGGTGCAAAATGTGCTCTATGGGGATATTATAAATGAACATGAAGACTCGCTCAAGTTTAAGAAATGAACAAAATAGGTCTAAGTTAGTTTGAGTTTTTGCCCGTGTCGTATGAAAATCACCGAGTCAATTTTTGTTCTTAATTCATTGAACCATATACTAGTCATAAACCATAAGTTTGGTTTACAACTTCATTATCAGCCCATTTTCTTTTCTCACTATGAAGTGATCGTAGCAGTAGTCCCGCAATTGCAAAAGGAGAAGAATGAAAATATTAAAAGAATAACTCTGCCCAAGAACATAGTCTATGCTAGCTCTCCCATGTGTATATCTCTTTCTCCTTCCTCTATGAAAAGAGATTATTTCCAATTGTTTAGGAGAGGAGAGAGATTGACACAAGGAGGATTGGAAAGGTAATTTACCTATTTGAACATGCGACCATTAGATCGTAATGGAGCAGCTTCACTATTGTGCCGAGTCTCACCCTCGAAAATACATAGGAGCATATTCATGCTCCTTTTTTTGTTTTTTTTGATTTTGATAAGTAACTTTGTGCATTGAAGTCATGCTCCTATTGTAGCATGGTCACATGCTTAATTAATGAATGTAGTGTTTTGTTTAGGTATTAAAGTTGACCAAATATTTTTTATTCAAATCACTAGGGTTATGTTCGATAGTAAAAAACATGAAACATTCAAAAATTTTGAAATAAAAGAGAGGGAGGGAGATAAAAATCAATCATTATCTCTATATGATTTTTGTTTTAGGGAGAAAAAAAATTACCTGGTCACAGGGCCATTGCATCAGGTGCAACTCTTGGGCCAGTGAGAATGTTTTTTTTTTTTGCAACCTGTGTTTGGACGTAGAAGAAATTCCTTTTCCCTTTGTTATTATATTATTTGTTACTTTTGGTTTCCAAATATATATATATATATATATTTTTTTTTTTTTTGTGTTAAAAATGGGTATTCCAGGCCGAATCTAGTCCTGCGGGCCTATACTTGAAAGCAGTGAAAAGCACTAAACACCCCGTGTGAGTGGCCCAAGGTGTTCCTAATGGGAGTTGAACTTAGGATGTCTAAGTTTACGGCTTGTACCAAATTCATTGCTCACCAACTGCACTATCCCTTTTTTAGTAGAATTTGTGAAATTAATTTTCAAACTCTTCCCCGTGTGTCTGTAACATGGTTGCTGCATAACATTTGTTGATCATATCGAAAACCTCTTTCCCTTCCTAATCACATTTATTTTTATTCAGGGTGTGTTTAAATGGTACCTTTGGATTAGAAAATTGGATTCAAAATACAAGAACAGTCCAGAAGTTCATTTCCCAATTAGAGAAATCTCCCCCTCCTCCCCACCTTCACACCCCCAATGTCTTTTGAACTTGCATTTGCGTGAGTGTTTTCATTAATTTATAAACTAAAGGAGAGGGTACTCTGCAGTGTGCACCTTCATATTTATTTATTTTAATGATTATTTTTTTTTAAATACTAATATAATAATAATACACGTGAGAAAGCATAGTGTATCACTTAGACTCAGATCAAGAGCTTTTTCTCTGAACTAAAGTAGGGATTGAGTTTCCTATCCAGCTTCATGGCATATACTAGTATTTCTCTCTGTCTATCTTTCTCCTCCCACAAATAGGGGGCATATATGAAAATTCATAAGAATGAAAGAGTGAAATAGACATAGGGATACGCTAGCGTATGTGACACAGTTTGATTGTGTTCTTTCTCTCTAATTTTTTTATTGCATATGATTACCCTCAATCCAACTTATTGCCAATCGGTCCATTTTGACACCAAATTGATACCTCCTTGTAATTAATCAAATAAAAAAAAATAAAAAAAAAAATTACTTGAGACCATAGTTAGCAAGAACACGTTTAAACCACATTCCGATTTTTTACTGTTTTAAATGTGTTTTACCATTAGTATCCCAAAATATATGGGAAACGAGGCAAAGAGTTATCATTTTCATTTTAAATCTGTTTAAAACATGATTCTATTTTTTTATTATTAATTTTTTCTGACATTAGGCTTATTAAACACAATGGCTACTTAAATGACCTGATATCTCTCTCTCTCCTTCCCTGATTCTCCGTCTCCCGACTCCCCCACCCCTCCCCTCAGTGGGTGCAATCTAGATTCTAGAATTGTGACTCTGAGTGGATCTGACAAACAATGGGCCTTCACTTTTTTTAAGCCCATAATTTTCTTAAACTGATGTGGCCACTGTGAGAAATCGAGGCCCAGTCTCAGTTAAAAAATGGACAAAAACTATCATGGATTTTTTTAAATTGGATGTTATTAACTCATTTTCAGTTCTGTCAGCTGCGGATGGAGTGAGGGAAAGTAAAATTGTTTCACATGTAAATACAGGTAACATGAATTAATTATTCAAATTTTTGGAATTATATTTCTTTGGTAATGTTCGAAACTTGGAAGCAGCCTCTCCTACGAAGCAGCGGGACCCTCTCGGACTCTTTTTTTTTTTTTTACTGGTTTATGATTCATCAAATCACCTTTCTTTTTCCTGATTAACACTCTTTCTTTGTCTCTTAGATATGGTGGTGAAGATCCCAGTAGCCACATTGGTGGTTTTGTTCTCTATTCGAAAGTTTGGAACTAATAAATTTTTTTTTTTTTTTTGATACCCAGGGTGTCCGGATCTTTGATCCGACTAATCCCTGGGTTCACTGTGATACTGTTTACACAGGATCGGGTCAGTCCAAGAAGAAAACTCTCGTGCGGTGACCCCAAGAAGTTAGGTGCAATGACGAAGGTTTGATCACGGGACCTCGCTTCTTGAGGCGGAGTACCATGTCCCCTCCAAGCCAACTGGGCTAACCCCTTGGGGTTAGAACTAATAAGGTTAGTTACATGTTTGCTCCGGTGATCATGGGGTGGTACTGATTCATTGGAGGAATTGGGATCTTCAATATGATCATACATGATCCAACGGTATTGAGAGCATTCAATCCTTTTTACATTTTTTGTACTTCAATAGGGAAACAAGACAAGCTTGGATATCACTTGGAGTAGTTGGTCTCTGCATGATTGGTATGGCCATGCATGGGTCCTTTACATGAATAAACCATAGATTTCTATTTTACAATTCTCACTCTCTTTTTTTTTCTTACCATTTTTATTTAATATTTTAAATGACTGTTCGACTCCTTTTACCTCCTTGGGGCCACTCACACAGAGTGTTTAGTAATCTTCACTAATTTCAATGAAAGTTTAATCGTTCTCATTCAATCCTATTATGACCTGATCTATGCGGTTGTGGGGTCAATATTGGGTCCCAAGACTAGTTAGGCCGAAGGTTTGGATAACCGTCATTAACAAAAATAAAATATAAAAAATGACTACCCTCTCTCTCTCTCTCTCTCTCTCTGTAATGAAACAAGAGTTGAAGCAATGTTTGCCGATTCGGGACACTTCTCTGCCTGCAAGATCAATAATCCAGGTTTGTCTATCAGTTTATGGGCAAATAATTTAGTATTTTCATTCAAATTCTTATAGGCCCGTTTGTTTGATGGATAAAAAATGGTGGAATAGTTGAAAGTGCAGCACCACGCGTACTAGGATTAAAAAACAAAAGAGAAGGATAGGAAACAATGGTAAATAGCGGGTCTCAAACTTTCAACTCCTATTCTCATAAAATCCTACCCAAAATGATGGGATTTTGAAGAAGGGTGAGTGGGATAAATGATTTGTCACATCAACATACAATCAACATACAATAATGCTTGATTCATGCATATAATCTCTTAGTTTCCCAGCCTGAGCAACCAAACACATTTATGTTAGGGAAAACTATGGAAAAACATATAATTCTCCCACCCCACTCTGATGTAGATTTAGAGTCACAGACAATTTTCTCCTGGCTCTTTATTGCATTCACTGGCCTAGTGTGCCTTTGTTTGCTATGTGCCTGTGTTGGACAAGCTGCATATCTCTCCAAGTTCCCATTTCATGTTTCTCTGAAGCTTTCTAGAAAACCACCCCTGGTAAAACATTTTTCTTCCCCTCCTTAGTTAAGGTTTTGGTCATATTGGGTTTTTTTTTTTTTCTGTTTCTTAACAATAAATTGCTTTGTTAACATGCCAAACAGAGCTAGTGTATTGGCCTATGTCTGTGTTCGCTGTAATTGCATCCTCATTGCAAATCAAGCTATGATCTCAGTAACATTTTCTATCGTGAAACAATCTATAGCCTTGAGTTGTTTTCCCAAGGTCCGGATAGTGCACACCTCAAAACATGAAGGCTAAGTCTATATACTAGAGATTAATTTCTTCCTCATGTTTGCTTGCATATTGATTACAACCTATTGGAATTTAAATCATAATTTAATTTAAATTATTATAAGATTCAAATTTCCTTTTGGTTTCTTGTGTCTTTTTATATTTGACCATATTTCTATCTTCTTGTATAACATCTCATATGTTTATCTTTATGTATTCTCATAGCCTTTCATGTATTTATAAATAATACATAATATGGTTTCTTCAATTTTAGGACTTTGTCTCTTCATCTTTGGGACTCTTTTACTTCACTTTATGAAAGTCTTTGTCTCTTCAATTTGAGAAACCTTATCTCTTTCTCTTCTTATGAGAGATTTGAGTCTTTGTCTCTTTATTTTGAGGGGCCTTATATCTTTCCTTTCTTGAGAGACTTTCTCTTCATGTCTTTTCTAGAAGTCTATTTTCCTCTATAAATAGAGGGGATCTCTAGGCACTATAACACACACCAATGACCAATTTCAAAGTTCACTCAAGTTATGGTGTGTTGTGAGAATTGAGATATTGTTTTACTCTTATTTTGAGTGTCTATACTTAAGTGTATTATTGAGTTGTTCATCTTTAGTTTGAGCACAACGTTGGAGTACTCAAAGGGGTCTAGCAGTTGAGTGCACAACAACTCGGGGTGCCATTGGGCTATTTCATCTTAGAGGATTCGTAACTCACCCGGTTGCACCATTGGGGGCATCTACAGTCTTAAGGAGAGTGTCAAGTGACACGACTCAGTCCGTCTATTTTGCTAATATATTTTGTTATAGGATTCCTAAGAGTTCGTAGATTGAAGATCTCTTGAAAGCTCAACAACCAAAGATAAGTGTGCTTTCTCAATATTCTGACACCATTTTTTTTTTTTTTTTTAAATTCTTAAAACAGTAGAACTTCATTTTATTGAGAGACCGGGTTCCTTGATATGGCCAATAACCTTACTTCGATGATGGAAAATTTAAGAATCATTTATGACTTTGATAAAATTGAACCGTTTGCTGGTTCAAATTTTAAGAGATGGAAACAGAGAATGTTGTTGTTCTGGATCAAATATCTGTCTCATTTGCCTTGAGCACACCATTACCTGCTACAGATGACCCTACTCTTATAGCCCAAAGGTGGATCCAGGCAGATTATCAGTACAAGAACCGCATTCTGAATTCTTTATCCAATGAGCTTTATGGAGCTTATGATAATGCTCAGTCAATCTCAAATGCATTGGATAAAAAATATACCTTGGAGGATGCAGAAATAAAAAAAAAAAATATATATATATATATATATTGTTGCAAATTTTCTTGAATTTGTGATAATGGATGACAAAGGCATTTCTTCCCAAATTGATGAGTTTCAAATCTTTGTGTCAAAATTGGCTAAGGAATGAATGATCTTACCTGATGGTTTTATCGCTGGCTCTCTTTTAAAGAAGTTGCCAGCATCCTGTGGTAACTTCAAAATGAATATGAAACACAAGAGGAATGATTGGAATTTGGACCAAATCATTATCTGAGTTAAGATTGAGGAAAAGAACAGGGAAAATGATAAGACCAAAAAAGCTAAAGATTTTCAATCTAAGGCTAATTTGGTCAGGTCGAAAAAATACGAACAATTTAAGAAAGGCTTGAAAGCAAAAAAGGAAACTTTTTTTAAGAAAAAGAAAGGAAATTGTTTTGTACGTGGTAAACTTGGGCATAACAAGAAAGATTGTCGGAAAAAGAAGAGCAAGACTAAGGCTAACTTTGTTGAGGCTGATATTTTCACTGCCATGGTGACAGAGGTAAACTTGGTTGAAAAACCAAAAGAATGGGTCATTGACATAGGTGCTACTAAGCATATCTGTTGGGATCAGAATGCCTTTTTCAATTATTCAAAGGTTGAAATAGGTGAATAAGTTTTTATGGGAAATTCCCAATCTTCTCAGGTCTTTGGAAAGGGGTAAGTTCAACTAAAATTAACTTCAGGTAAAACCTTTGCTCTCAAGGATGTATTACATGTGTCCGATATTGGGTGAAATCTAGTTCCTGGTGTTCTTATAAAGGCAGGTTTTAAACTATCGTTTGAGGCAGATAAGGCTATTATTACCAAAAACAATATATTTATTGAGAAATGGTATAACTCTAGTGGGTTATTTGTTCTGAATGTTGCTAATATTATCAATGAAAAGCCTAGTAATTCTGTATATTTGGTTGATTCTTATGATGTTTGACATGGTAGATTAGGACATTACAGTGCATTATCCATAAAGGAATCATGTAAACTAGGATTGATACATAGCAACCTTAAAATCCCATTAGTCAAATGTCTTATTTGTGTTGAGGCTAAATTCACTAAAAAGCCTTATATTTCTGTTGAAAGAAAGTCTAAGTTATTGGAATTAGTTCATGGTGAGTTAGGTGATTTCAAATTACATGAGTCAAGAGGTGGGAAAAGATACTTCATTACCTTTATAGAAGAGTGTTCTAGGTATACAAAGTTATACCATCTTAAGACCAAGGATGAAGCATAACAGACTTTCTTGACCTACAAGGTTGAGGTTGAAAATCAGTTAGAAAGGAAGATCAAAAGACTTAGAACTGATAGAGGGACATAATATGATACTCAATTTCTATGACAATTTTGTGAAGAAAATGGAATTATTCATGAGACCACAGCCCCCTATCAACCTCAATCTAATGGAGTTGCAGAAAAAAAAAAAAATAGAACTCTAAAAGAGATGATGAACTCCATGCTTATAAGTTCAGACTTACCTTTGAACTTGTGGAGGGAAGCCATATTATCATCATGCCACATTATAAAGAGGATACCGTATAAGAAATCTAGCTCTATACCATTTGAATTGTGGCATGGTAGAGAACCCAACCTTAAGTATCTAAAGGTTTGGGATTGTTTGGCTAAAGTTGGGTTGCTTAAACCCAAGAAAAGAAAATTGAGACCTAAAACTTGTGATTGTGTCTTTATTGGATATGCTCATCATAGTGCAACATATAGATTTATAGTAATTAAATCTATAAATGGCATTTTTGAAACAAATGCTATCATTGAATCTAGAGATGCTGATTTCTTTGAGCATATATTTCTCATGAGGAAAAATTATTGAGTATTGGCACACATTTGACCAATAATAACATTTCACTTGAAAAAGTAAGTGATGATCTCACAGGTTCAAGTTTTGTTGAATCTAGTGATGGAGATCAACTAAGAAGAAGCAAAAGACAAAGGAGAGAAACTAATTTAGGTGATGGTATATTTACCTATCTTGTTGATAATGAACCAGTCACATACCAACAGGCCATCACATCTCCTAATTCTATTTTTTGAAAAGAAGTAATTAAGAGTGAATTAGACTATATAATTGTTAACCACATATGGGAATTAGTTGATCTTCCATTATGAACTAAGGTTCTAGATGCCAAGTGAATTTTTAGAAAGAAATTGAGGCCTGATGGATCACTTGATAAATTTAAGGCCAGATTAGTAGTCAAATGATGCAAGCAAAAGAAATATATAGATTTCTTTGATACTTTCTCTCCTATAGCCAGAATTACAACAATAAGGTTATTGATTGCAATTGCATCAATCTATAAACTTGTCATACATCAAATGGATGTAAAGACAACGTTTTTAAATGGAGATTTAGAGGAAGAAAACTATATTAAACAACCTGAAGGCTATGTCATTCCTAGGCAAGAGCATAAAGTGTGCAAACTTGTGCCTTCTTTGTATGGCTTGAAACAAACACCTAAACAATGGCATGAAAAATTTGATAATGTTTTAATTTCTAATGATTTTCATGCCAATGATTCTGATAGGTGTGTTTATAGCAAATTCCATAACAATAGAGGTGTTTTCATTGTTTTGTATGTTGATGATATGCTAATTATGGGCACTAGTCTTGATTTGATAAAATCCACTAAAGCTTTTCTAATGTCTAATTTTGACACTAAAGACATGGGAGAAGCCGGTGTGACTTTAGGAATCAAGATTATTCAAAAGAGAGATGAAATAGTTTTGTCTCAAGCCCATTATGTGGAAAACTTACTTAAAAAATATGGTTATTTTGATGCTAAGACCATGAAAATACTTTTAGCTGTTGGAAGTCATATTCAAAAAATGAAGGAGAACATGTTTCACAAAAGAAGTATTCTCAAATAATTGGTTTTGTTTCTTATTTAATGAATTGCACAAGACCTGACATCGCTCTTGTTGTTAGGAAATTAAGCCAACACACCAGGAATCCAAGAATGGAACATTGGGATGCCTTAGAAAGGCTGTTAAGGTATTTAAAGGGTACCACCATGAATTATGGTTTACATTATTCTGGTAACCCGAATGTACTTGAAGGATATTACGATGCTAACTGGATTTCTGATTCAAATAAAACATTGGCTACTAATGGATTCGTATTCACCTTAGGTGGTGGAGTGATTTCATGGAAATCAGTTAAACAAACTTGTGGGACAGGTTCTACCATAGAATCTGTGTTTGTGACTTTAGAAAAAGTCGGATCTGAAGCCAAATGATTAAGGAATCTAGTAGCAGATTTACCATTATGGCCTAAACCTGTGCCTTCCATATATCTTTATTGTGATAGTCAGGCTACTATTGCAAAGACCAAGAGTAGGGTTTATAATGGTAAGAAAAGACATATACGCCTTAGACATAACTTGGTGAGAGAATATATAAATAATGGTACCATTGCTATTGACTTTGTAAAGTCAGAGAGGAATGTAGCAGACATGCTCACAAAACCTCAAGTCACCAAGACCATTTTTGAGACATCTAAAGGAATAGGTTTAAGGCCCATGATTCATGAGTCAAGGTGATGGACACCCAACCTATGTGATAGGAGAACTCTAGACTTAGGTTCAATGTGTAAAAATGAAGTCACCGGATGACTTAGTTAGTACTATCATATTGTGCCTATTCTGGATTAGATGTGAATGATAGTATTCACCACAAAGAACAGGAGGATGAGTTATGAGGCTCTTAATCAGCCAAGGCTCATATAATATGGGGATATGTTAACTGTGGTGCATACTATGAGCTAAGAATGTAGTGGGTGAAGCCACTTCCGATGAAAATTATGGGCAAATTCTCTAAACATTCATGAATCCAAGAAGGGGACAAGGTCAAAAAATGTCCACAATATATAAAGGGTGACTACAATGTCGGATGGTAAGATATGGATGGTAAGTCAGTCGACTACACCAATGAGGAAAGATTCAAGAAATCTGACATCACCCGTACTCTGTAGCGTGGCTTATCAGATCTAGTGCAGATTCAAGTCCTGAAGACATCTGCAGCAATGTGTCCTACCATTCTAATGTGCTCAGGCTATTATTTTGTTTTACCGGTATTTTGAATCTTGTGGGGGAATTGTTGAAATTTAAATGATAATTTAATTTAAATTATTATAAGATTCTAATTACCTTTTGGTTCTTGTGTCTTTTCATATTTGACCATCTTTCTATCTTCTTGTATGACCTATCATATGTTTATCTCTTTGTATTCTCATAACCTTTCATGTATTTACAAATAATACTTAATATGATCTCTTCAATTTTAGGACTTTGTCTCTTCAACTTTAGGACTCTTTTACTTCACTTTATGAGAGTCTTTGTCTCTTCAATTTAAGAAACCTTATCTCTTCCTCTTCTTATGAGAGACTTGGGTCTTTGTTTCTTCATTTTGAGGGACCTTATATCTTCGCTTTCTTGAGAGATTTTGTCTCTTCATGTCTTTTCTAGAAGTCTATTTTCCTCTATAAATAGAGGGGATCTCTAGGCATTATAACACACACCAATGACCAATTACAAAGTTCTCTCAAGTTATGGTGTGTTGTGAGGATTGAGATATTGTTTTACTCTTATTTTGAGTGTCTATACTTAAGTATATTATTGAATTTTTTATTTTTAGTTTGAGCACAATGTTGGAGTACTCAAAGGGGTCTAGCAGTTGAGTGCACAACTACTAGGGGTGCCATTGGGCTGTTTCATCTTGGAGGTCGATTCGTAACTCACCCGGTTGCACAATTGGGAGCGTCTACAGTCTTAAGGAGAGTGTCAAGTGACATGACTCAGCCTGTCTATTTTGCTAATATATTTTGTTACAGAATTTCTAAGAGTTCGTAGATTGAAGATCTCTTAAAAGCTCAACAACCAAAGATAAGTGTGCTCTCTCAATATTCTGACGCCATTTTTTCTATACAACCTCATTCAAGGAGACCACAAAGTTCGCCAATGCTTATGGTAAAAACTTCACTTTGTAGTTTCATTTATGAGAGTTCCTCAATGACACTTATATAGATGTATTTAAAACTTAACACATTTAGTTACCACTTGTTCTATTTTCTTAATTTTTTTAAGATAGGGGTATAAAATGATTTTCAATAATAAGTTGAAACATATCATTCTGTCATTTTCCAAAGGTATCATTGTCATGCACATTTTTTCGAGTCATACATCTTGTATTGGTATTTGTGTCTGTCTAGTACTTACCGGTGAACAACGTCCCGGCTAACGAAAGGCTTCTACCAAGTAGAGTGGGACCGAAAGATTACAAGAGGTATAATTGTATAGCAAGGTATAGCTATAGTGATAGAAGGATTAGAAACAAAGAGTTGAGAGCTTGTTGATGGAGGGTTTGGAGTCATTCATCAGGGAGGAAAAATTGGAAGGATGACACAGATAGGATGGGTCTTAAAGGGGAAGAAGAGATGGAGTAGACATGGGCCGGGGTAGTTTAAATGTTGAGCTACAGTGAAGTAAGAGCTAGTGAGTATTCTTATCAGGTTAAGAAGGTGTTAGTAGATTATTTGTATGAGACTTCTTAAGGAGGAATTCTAGGCAAGGACTTGTATTCCTGCAGATTCCAAACAAAAACTCATTGAAGTAGGTATTAACTGCTACATAAGACCCTTAAATTAGGTGAAGCTGTTCTTCTAAATGTTGGTGGGGAGAGGAGCACATTGTATTGAAGAGTTAGGTGAAAGGCTTGGGACTGCAAACCTTACATACAGTAATTGAGACATGGAAAATCACAAAATGTTTAGTTTATCAATATAGAAATTTTGTTTTTCATGCATACTCTAATGTTTTCCTGTAACTTTTATGCTTCTCCATCTTTAGAGGAATTCTATATCTTTGTCTTTGTAGATTTGATCCATCTTGGAGGATTTCACATTCTTATTTTTTTATTTTATTTCTTGTAAGTTCAACTTTGTTCCAAGGGAGAGTAACAATTTGGCTGACTCCTTGGATGGTAGAGCACTGTCGATGATGTGTATGATAGTTTGACCTAATTCTGATCCATAGACTAGGGAGATATGTTATCACACCCCGTTCACACAGAACCGAACCGGTGACCGGGTTAACTCTGGTTAACCCAAACCTGCCAGGATCATCTGATACAGTACCCAACCACAGCATACACATATCTAAGATAAACATTCAAAAGTTCAGCGGAAGACTTAATTTACCTGTAAATACCCCCAATATACTTGATACCAAAATTGTAGTATATAGATAAATACATGTGGGCCCATAGGCATGATATTTACACAAAAAGAATAACAATTCACGTATCAAGTACACAAAAAGGGGTCATCAAAAGAATCAAAAAGTAAAAGCCCATACGGCATCAATACTGCGGTCCCGCAGCACAGCCCTAGCACGTGCAATCCGTACTGTGCTCATATTCCTTGGCGACCCACCAATCGTCTTCAGGGAATTCAACTGTGGGGCCCGACCCTTGATCTTCAGGCTGGTGACCTACAAAATCATCTGAAAGAGGTACGCACGTGGGATGAGTTCACTAGCTCAGTAAGTGAAAAGAAGGAAACCACACAACAATCACAACCATATGCACTATATGCTATGCAATTCATTTTAAATCACATCCACCTAAACAACATTATTAAGTCTTAGGTTTAGTGCTACTACAACCACAGTGCACGTATACTCCGGGTACGAGCCCGAACTCCATCCCGCGATACGCCCATAGGGCTGTCGGAGAAGGCCCACCGTGAGTACTCAGAAAAGTAAAGCATGCCGACTACCAGCTCTCAACATAAAAGTAAATGACAGAAAGTAAAGTTGCTGACTCCAACAATTTAAAAGTAGTATGATTGGCCCTCTTGAATATACCACCGAGGTTGCCGACTGTCCTAATGACCAGCCGAGGGTATGTCTAACAGCCACAGTGACCCGACAACCGTGATCACTGCTTCCCCCCAAATGGTAACCCAACACCTCAACCCCTGTTGGGAAGGGTCGTAGCACGGGAAGATGATAATCCTAAACCGTATGCTCCTATATGACATAGTACGATTGCATAGTGCCACTGCGTCCCATTCCACGGGCCACCAATACACTCGTTTTCAAGCCGACTATGGCATCTAGTCTAATAATACACCATGCACAATGATCTCATCATTCATCACATAAGCACATCATCATTTAACATTTAGAAAGTAAAACACAACACATATGTCGTATTCATATGAGGATGGCTAAGCTACACATAGTTTGCATGATGACATGGCTAGTCTAGATACAATTGAATGAATTCCAAACAAGCCTTAAAATAAGGCCAAACGTCCTCTCTCCACTTACTTGTCGTGTACAAAGACTCACGCCCGGTACAGGTAAGATCCGGCGTGAGAAACGTAAATTTTGGTGAACCTATCATAAGTGAATGGGGTTAGCATTTCACCACTTTGGGGTCAAAACTAATAAGATTTGATGACAAAATCATGTTTAGAATCATAAAAGAAGGTTGCACGTCCGTTTTGGGTCCATTCGGACACAAAAATCACGTTGGGGGCCCCTCAGGTGGGTCGGACAGCCCACCTGTCACGGCCCAACGGTCATCTCAGGTGGGCAGGTTGGCCCATCGGTCGACCCACCGGGCATGACCTGATGGTAGGTCGGCCCACCGGTGGGGACCGAGGGCCAGGTCATGACCATTGGGCAGGTCGGCCCACCGGTCATGATCGGTGGGCAGGTCGACCTGTCGGTCGGCCCACCGGTCAACCCATGCTGAAGCGATATGTATCCATGTTGAAGTGATATGTTCATGATCCCTCTCATATATTACCCGTAGAACCGGAATGTCTGGAAGCTGACATGACCTATACAGAGCAGCCGGCTGAAATTTTGGACCGAAAGGTGAAGACCCTTCGCAACCGCTCCATTTCCTATGTAAATGTGCGTTGGGCTAATCATTCACTTGAAGAAGCATCTTGGGAGAAAGAGGATGAAATCCAAGCCAAGTACCCTCATCTTTTTGAACAACCAGGTATGCCAATTTCGAGGACGAAATTTTCAGAAAGGGGGGGTAAATGTAATTCCCTACTTCTTAAACCCGGTCTGATTACACGGTTGACCCGATTTAACCATGCAGGACCCGAATCGGAGAGAGTTAAAGCGGGTTCCTTATGGACCATGATGGCAAGGGTGACCTTAAACACCGACTGGCCTGACAAGTCCGAGCCAGTGCCAGAAGAGACGGGAGTACCCAAGCCGTGTACATGCACCTATCACAAGGCTATGTACGGATAAAGCAGGTATGTAGCCATATCTTATGGCGCATACGTATATTACATCTTATTCCAAGAGTGAGATTCGTGCCGATGGCCGAATTCTGTCAAAATCCCATTTGTTGGCCAAGTTTTGGCCCTCAGGTGGGCGGACAGGTGGGCGCATCCACCCACCTGAGTGACCCACCCATGTGAATTACTTAGTTATTTAAGAAGTATATATAGCATTTATGTTTTTCTTTTCTTTTCTCATTTATGACACTTGGACGTTGGTGAGAAGAGTAAAGAGGAGAGAGAAAAGAAAGGAAAGAAGAAGAGAAGAGAAGGAAGAGGAAGAAGAGATGGATTTCAGCGGCGCCGAGGCTTGATCTTCCCATTTCGACGCCGGAAGAGTGATCTCCAACACTAGATCTACGTTTAGAGGTGAGCAAAGGCTGGGTTCCTTAAACTTTCACCATACCCAAGTAAAACCCTTGATTTGGGTAGGGTTTCTTGAGGTCTTGTAAATCCCCCTTGAAATGATGAATCTAAGGTTTAATAGATGATTTATGTGTTGATTTTGAAGGATTTGAAAAAGTATTTACAAGGTTGGAGAAGCATTGTGGATTTGAAGTGATTTTGGGGTTTTGAAGGAGTTCTTGAGCAAAGAAGGTAAGATGGCTTTCCATTCCTTAAATCTAACCTAGATCTAGGTTAGAACCATCTTATGAGACCTTGAATGTGTGAAGAATGAGTTTGGAAAAGCCCCATTTGAATCCTCAAAGGTTGGAGGAAGTTTGGGAAGAAACAGCGGTTTCCGCCAAAACCGGTGGGCCATTTGGCCCGCCTGTGGGCACCCGCCTGAGAGGGCAGAACCCTCGGGCCCAACCGGCAGGCCAAACCGGCGGGCCTATCGATGGGCCACCCTGCCCACCAATCTTAGCAGGACCCTCTGGCCCAACCGGCGGGTCAGACCGGTGGGCCAACCGGTGGGTCTGATTGGTGGGTCAGACAGGTGGGCTGTCCGACCCACCCGAGAGGCTCCGAACGTGATTTTTACATCCGATTGGACCCAAAACGGACGTGTGACCTTCTTCTAGGATTCTAAATATGATCTTGTCATTAGATCGTGTTAATCTTGATCCCAAAGTGATGAAATACTAACCCCGCTCACTCATTATAGGTTCACCAAATCCTACGCTTCTCGCACCGGATCTCACCTGTATCGTGCGTGAGTCCTTGTATACTACAGGTAAGTGGGGAGATGACGTTTGGCCTTGTTTCAAGGCATTGTTTGACATTCATTTAATTGTATCTAGTCTAGCCATGCCATTATGAAAATGCTATGTAGATTAGTCATCCTCACATTGTTATGCATGGGTGTTGTGTTTATTTTCTAATTGCCAAGTGATGATATGCTTATGTGGTGAATGTTGACATCATTGTGTATGATGCATTAATAGACTAGATGTCGTAGTCAGCTTGGAAACGAGTGCATTGGTGGCCCGTGGTATGGGACGCGGTGGCACAATGCAATCGTACTATTGTCATATAGAAGCATGCGGTTTAGGATTATCACCTTCCCGTGCTACGACCCTTCCCAATAGGGGTTAAGGTGTTGGGTTACCATTTGGGGGGAAGCAGTGGTCGCGGTTGTCGGGTCACTGTGGCGGTTAGACATTACACCCGGCTGGTCATTAGGACAGTCGGCAACCCCGGTGGTATATTCAAGAGGGCCAATCGTACTGCTTTTAAATTGCTGGAGTCAGCACCTTTAATTTCTGTCATTTATTTTATGTTGAGAGCCGGTGGTCGGCATGTTTTACTTTTTCGAGTACTCACGGTGGGCCTTCTCTGACAGCCCTATGGGCGTATCGCGGGATGGAGTTCGCGGCTCGTACCCGAAGTATACGCGCACTGTGGTTGTAGTAGCACTAAACCAAAGACTGAGTAATGTTGCTTAGGTGGATGTGATTAAAAATGTATTGCATAGCATATAGTGCATATGGTTGTGAATTATTGTGTGGACTGCTGTGTGGTCCATCTTTCCACTTACTAAGCTAGTGAGCTCATCCCACGTGTGCACCTCTTTTAGATGATTTTGCAGGTCATCCATTTGAAGAGCACGGGTCGGGTCCCACAATTGAGTTCCCTAAAGAGGATTGGTGGGCCCCTGAGGAGTTAGAGCATGGCATTGATTGCTCGTGTGAGAATTGTACTGCGGGATCGCAGTTCTGATACCGAGCTGAGCTCCACTTTTGATGCCGAGCTGAGCTCTACCTTTTGATGCCGAGCTGGGCTCAACCTTTGATACCGAGCTGAGCTCTAAGCTTTGATACCGAGCCGAGCTGTACACTCTGATTTTTGATGATTTTTTTTGTGTACTTGATATGTGAATGATACTTTTATTGTGTAAATATCATGCCTTCGGGCCCACATGTATTTAACTATTGTATCACAATTCGGGTATCAAGTATTATGAGAATATTCATAGGTAAACCAAGTCTTCCGCTGAACTGATGAGCTCTTTCTTAGTTATGTGTATGCTGTGGTGGAATACTGTATCAGATGATCTTGGTAGGTTTGGGTTAACCGGTGTTAACCCGGTCACTGGCCCGGTTCTGTGTGAACGGGGTGTGACACAAGGTCTTATAAGATGATTCTAACCTAGATCTAAGTTAGATTTAAGGATTGGGAAGCCATCTAACCTTTTTTGCTCAAGAACTCTATCAAAACCTCAAAAATCACTTCCTTGCTCAAGAATCACCAATGCTTCTCCCACCTTGTAAACACTTCTTTAAATCCTTCAAAATCAACACGTAGACCATCTATTAAACCTTAGATTCATCATTTCAAGTGGGATTTACAAGATCTCAAGGAACTCTACCCAAAACAAGGGTTTTACTTGGGTTTGGTGAAAGTTTAAGAAACATAGTCTTTGCTCACCTCCAATCGTAGATCTCGTGTTGGGGATCACTCTTCCGGCGTCGGAATGGGAAGATCAAACCGTGGCACCGCTTAAATCCATTTCTTCTTCCTCTTCCTTCCCCTTTCTTCTCCTACATTCTCTTTTCTCCCTTCTTTTCTCTCTCCTCTTTACTGTTCTCACCAAACTCCTTAATGTAATAAATGAGAAAATGAAAAACACAATAATGCTATTTATACTTTCTAAAACAACTAGTAACTACATGGGTGGATCACTTAGGTGGGCGGATGCGCCCACCTATGACTGCCCACCTGAGGGCCGAAAATGGGCCAACAAGTGGGTTTTTGATGGAATTCGACTCTCGGCATAAGGTATATTATACGTATGCGCTTTAGGATACGGCTACTTACCAGCATTACCCGTACATGGCCTTATGATACGTGCACGTGCACGGCTTGGGTACACCCGTCTCCTCTAGCACTGACTCGGACTTGTCTGGCCAACCCGTGTTCAAAGTCACCCTTGCCATCATGGTCCATAAGGAACTAGCCTTAGCCCTCTCTGGTTCGGGTCTTACATGGTTAAACCGGGTCAACCGTGTAATTAGACCGGATTTTAAAAGTAGGGTATCACATATGTTCTATTCTTTCCATATGTGCAACCGAAATTGATTATGAATAAAATCTTCTAAAAAAAAGAAATTAAGGGATCGAGAGACACTACATAACTACCCGAGACACACTACATAACTACCCGAGAGACACTACATAACTACCCTCACTCTCCAAATGAAGCCAACTTTAACTTAGTAGAGAGATCGTCTTTTATGGTCATTGTAGGACATGATGCTCTTAGACGAGGCTCATGGCCTCTAAACTTGATCAATTTAGCCCAAAGTAACTGGGGGCCTAATTGCCATTTATTATGTAGCTCATCACGTTAAGTTCCCACTACTTTAGCCCACTAAGTTTTGGAGTTATCTTGCTAGCCCGATTAGGTAGGTGTTTCATGTCTAATGCATTGAATATAATTGGACTTGGTATGAAGAATGCTTGTGAGCATCAAGTAGCATCACCTAAAGGAGATGCATTAGGGGATCAAATAGAGTTGTAACATAGGAAGCTCACTATGTTTCAATACCCCCCGGGTGTAGCTCTACTGGTCCAAAGACGCCGTGTGTTAGTCTCCAGTTCGAGTCTCCTGTTAGGTGTGGCTGCATGTAATTGGGGCTTACCTTTGGGCTTGAACTGTGAAACCGAGTAAGTTCAAGGGCTTCCTCATTAGAAGAAAAAAAAAATCACTATGTTTCAATCATCAAATTTTCTCTTGCCAAGCCCAACATCTGGATTTGGCAAGCACATTTCCTCTTACCACAATCCAAACCCACTTCTCAATCATACTTAGTTAGCTAGACAAATTTACAGATTAGCCATCAAATATCGTGTTTATTCAAATTGCTGGACACTCTTGGGCAAAGAAGCTACATATTTATAAGAATCATATAGAGAGTTGATTTTGTCCATTCAAATTGCTGGGAAAGTCCTCACTATGAGACCCACGAGCTAGATTGTGATAAGTTAGAGAACACCACCATATCGAAGGACGCCGTGGGAAGATGATGTCGAGATGAATGTGGTGGTGGTGGTGGTGGTGGTGGTGATTTTGAAATGCTACAAAAGATGTTTATGCTGAGCATAATAAAACTTATTTTATTTCAAGATTATATAAAGGGATAAATAACTGTCTTTTTGCGGGTCTAAGTATTATCGAATATAAGGAAAATATCACAATTGCAAAGAATTTTATTCTTGATTTCAAAAGAGATAGCATCGCCAATCTGTTCAATGGATTTCGAGGAGGAAGACCATCTTCTTTTATTCCTTTCCCACCAAATGTGATGGATCACTAGATTCCAGAAGCACCAAATGTGGCCATTATGGTGATACTAATAATTATGATGAGAACATCGAGAAGAGGGGTGGGGGGGTGAGAGAGGCCCTAACCACATGCACATTATCCTCGTTATCCTATTTTCCTATGTTGAATGGAAGAAAAAGATTCAGAGGTAAGTAGATGAAGGAGAGAATGAAGGAACCACAAGATTTGACTCAAGACAGAGCTCAAAAGAAGACTGCATATAGTTACCACTGTCCGGACGATTGGGAGAGTTCCAAGAGAGAGAGATAAGAAGAGCTTGGGGAAAGATGAGTAGATGAGGAGATGAGGAGATGAGAAAATTTCTTGGGCAACAAGTTGGGGTGAGGGAAGGGGGTTTAGGTTAGAAGAAAGACCCCGATAAGTCACGGAGGAATACGATGGGCCAAGTTGAGATTCTAAACTCAGTTGAGAAATGCTAAGAAAAGATAAAGTATACTGAATGATTCTTCCGTCTCATCGTTCAATCAATAACGAGGAGGTTATTGACATCTTATGTGACCCAACCTCAGGCAGTCCTTTGGAGATCTTGTTTGTTAATGTAAGACATTCAGAGTTTCTGTAGCCCTCCTATTGAGTATTCTTTAGCTGATGTCCCAAGGATATTAGTGGCATTGCCAATACCCTTGCTAGGAAAGGTATGTCCATCTGGTGTAGGACACTTTGAACTCATTCCACTCCTTGGCTTTTTTGCCTTTGCTAGAGAAAGCCTCAGCTTGTAACCAGACTCCCCATGAATAAATTTCCCCTTTACCAAAAAAAAAAAATGATAAAAAAGGGCTGAGGGTTGGGTTGAGGATTCAAAGATAATACAATTTTGAAACTATTTAATGTTTGGTGAAGCTTCTTTGTAGCCATTCTTCTCAATAGGGGAGTCAATCAATTGGGACGAGTCTAGCCGGGCTTCGCCAAATTCTAGGGCTGCACTGTGAACGCCCGCTTAGCTAAACGGACTTAATTAGGTCGGACATGGTACAATTTATAATCAGGTTGATCAATCTCGAGCTATAATTAGGCTGCCATAACCGTGTTATGAAGTTGTTTATCCCTAAATGGGCCTTCCCAACGTCAATGCAATAGTCGAAGAACTCAAGCTGACAAGTTTATTCCACTAAAAGTACAGTTCTACCTCGAACATTTCCTGAAAACTCACCATCAATTAATCACCACAATTACATAAATGTCATTTTTAAATGTTACTTTCTATTGTTAAAGATGCTTGTTCATCTATTAATCTCTTGTTCATCATCTACCCAAAAATAAATCTTTGTTCATCTTGGAAATTGATACAAACCCACTTGGACTTTTTCTTTACCCTTCAATTTTATTGATGGCAAAATGAAGATTCAAATAGTATTAAACAGGGTTGAACTAGGTTTAACTTAAAGGAATCGACTTAGGTCAAATTCATAAATGTGTTGGGTCAATAGGGTTAAATGACTACACGATGTACTACTTGCAAGCCTGACATATTTATTAATCAGATCAGTTGAAGTCAAACCATAAACTTGTCAAACTCTAATCAGGTCGATCCAAGTCAAACCATAAACTTGTCAAACTGACACCTCTACTTCTAAGTGCTTTCTATATGTTCATGACTTGGTTGAGCTACATGATGCTTTGAAGAGCTTCATCCTTGCTTGGAATTATTTGCTTGAGCTTTTAACATGCTTGATCAACTTCAATCTTTATTGATATTCTTAGTTTGCTTTCTTTGAAACTCTCTTCTGAGACACTTAATGAACTTCAAGGCTGATCAACCAGGATGATACTTAAAACATCATTTATTAATTTTCTAACAAAATTAATATATACCAACTAATATATGATCAAACAAACATGGTTAGCTTTTACAAAAAAATAAAAAAACCATTGTTAACCAACATATTCACATTATAGAGCATCCAGAAAACAATAGCGTGGACCAGTGTCAACATCCTTAGGCTAGTAGGGTCCACATTCTGCAGCCCACACACTATCACATCCACCCCTTAACCTTTCATGATTGCCACCAAGCCAGCAAATACCAGGAAATTCCCTCTTCTTCCAACGTGCTCAAGTTCTCTCTTTCAAGAAAAAACCAGAAACACTCTTAAATGGGCTTTTGGGGCCATGACCCTCCCAGGCCAAACATGAGAAAAGTTCCCAATTTCCAAATCTAAATATGGAAAAAGATCTTTTTCTTTTCCAGATCTTTAATTTGATTTGACATTATCTTTCACCTGAATCACCCCCTTTCTTCCATTGCAGATCATTATCAGCTCAACACTACCAGTCCTGAGTTCTACACTCTCTTTACAAATCACAATAGCCCTACAATTCCATTCACATTCATACATAACAGAAAATTACAAAATCAAAAGCCCCACTAAAATCCAAAAAGGGTACAGTGAAATCACTGATTTTTAAATAAAGGAAGAAATTGGGTTACATACAAATTTCTTTTCTTGATATCAGTTATGACCACCACCAGATCTGCCAGAGATCAGAGCTCAGAGCTCAGAGCTCAGAACTCAGAGCCCAGAGGGATTTGGTCTTGGCTGCCAAACAATGTACCCAAATCTTTAAGAATAAACACCAAAGCACGCCACCCCAGATTGTGTTCATGCAAGGCCATATCCCCATACCTACCCAAGAAACCCAGATACACAAACCCAAACCCAATAGCTAAAAGCAGAAAAACAGAAAAAGTGAAGCCTTTCAAGGCTTCAACCTTCAAAAACCCTAAAACCCCCATAAACAAAGTTACTCAGATGAGAAAATATCAGGGCCCTTAAACCTTTTAAACCCTAAAAGCCCCATAAACAAAATTACCCAGATGAGAAAATATCAGGTTAAGAACAATCGCTTTCAGAGCAGCTCTTGTTGCTGTTATCGTCGGTGTTGATGGTGGTGGTGGTAGAAGTGTTGGTGATGTGAGTGTATTTCTCTGAAGAGCCCTTGCAGAACTTCACTGGGTACTTAATGGCGTTAAGCTGGACCTTACGGAGGGCAGCTTTACCCAGATCAACTCCACAGATATCAGAAAGCCTGACCAGGTAAAGGAGAACGTCTGAAAGCTCTTCACCCAGGTGTTCTTTCTCTTCTTCTTTCCAATCTGGAAGTCCCTTCGGTACCTCACCTTTCCACTGAAAAATCTCAGATAACTCTCCCACTTCTCCCACCTGAAAACAACAAAAATAGCAAGCAAAACCTCCCTATTTTTCTTTCCTACCTCAGGAAGACCATAAAAAAAATATATTTTAAAGAACACAAAAAGAGAATTTAGGGTTCTCTATGAAACCCATGAACGAGTAAGCCAACTCCTATAATTTTTTTCGTCTGGGGCTCATGAAATGACGATGAGGAGAGACAATAAAGCCAAAAACCCATCATGGGTAAGCTTTAAAACGATTAAAAATAGGAAAACTGAGAGATTTCCAGTGATGGGTATATTAGGGTTTGAGGGAATTAATAAAATTACCAGAGCCAGGAGGAGATTTCTTGGGCTGTGAAACTGATCCCAGTCTCTTTCCCTCGCAAAATCCGCCATTTTCTTCTTCAGCTCCTCGAGTGTAACACCCTCTCCTTCTGAAACTCCTGTCATCTCTCTCTCTCTCTCTCTAGAAGAACAGATGTGATTATGAACAGTAAATCAAGATTCAAGATTGAAGAAGCTCTACTGTGAAGGATTAAAGAGAGACTTGTCTAAATAAATCAAATAATGGAGAACAGAAGAGGATGAAGAAGGCCACAAGAAAGGGTTTGTTTCTTTCTTTTCAATCTCTTTAGAAAATGAGGGATAGGGGAAGGCAGAAGCCAGAAGGACACCTTTAATGGAAAGTGAGTTGTTGTTTGTGTGTAAATGTTTTTGGGGTGAATAAGGATGGAATATGTTATACCACTTCTTCGTTATGATTCTGCCACGTGTACATCTGAGAGGATTCTCAGCCTTGATCCTCGGCACCTTCTACAATTTGTGGGGTCCATATGTTCTTTTCAATTTCCAAGTGGACTCGAACTCAGTGGTGTCCCACAACCATCCATCATCGATCATTCCATGTGACATACCAGAAAGAAAGGGAAAACATAAGACTCTTTTTTGGAGTTTTTGAGAGGTTTAGGAAGTCCCATCTTAGACCCACAAAGTGATGCATTGAACCCAACATCAACAGTGATCCTCACCGTTCAATGATTGGACTTCTTGTGAGTTTTGGTTAGCTTAAGATGTTGATTGATTTTATCAGAAATAGTTAGTGGGTTAGGTTCTAATTTCATTTTCAAAGTTGGACTTTAAGAAAAAAAAAAAAAAAATGGTAGTCAAACTTTAAGGGGGGGTGACCGTTCCTATTCCCTAGTACCTACCCGACCCATAACTTTGTTTTGCTGCTTAGTTAAACTCATATGGTTAATCGGGTTCAACCCGGATAACCTTACAGAAAGGGAAGTCAAAGGTCAATGTCTTTGGAAAGGATTTTGGGAACCAAAAGCATTGAAGTTACTTACTAAACAAGCAAGGCATAATGGTGTTGTCTTTAAAATGTGGAATTCTTTGGTGACTTGTCAAATGGAGGATTTTTTAATATTTTTTCTCTCTGAATTTTTTTTTTTTGGAGGTTTTAATGGCAAAAAGAAAACAGACACGTGCATGGAACCTTTTATTCTTTTTATAGCAAATTTAGATTAGGGCCAAAGTGTATAGACCTCTAGCAAAGCTTTATAAAATGTTCATAGAAATTATTTATATATTATGGGTATGGAGTAGGGACCCATGAGAGAATTGTATGCAAAATTACTATCATTCTCAAATACTTCCCCATATTTATTGAAACTATCTTACACTGATTCTCTTTTAACCCCAAAGAGTAATTCAGTTGCCAATGTTCAACACCTCACATTCAAGAGGTCTTATGTTCAACTCTCCTTGACCTTATCTATAAAAGTAAAATGTTTCCTATGGTATTTATGAATGGTTTCATAATCATTTGGTCTAAATGTTACATGAAGAACTTAAGTCAGACGACGAAACAAAGAGACCTAAGATGTAGAAGATCATAACATGAGTAATTCGAAATGATCATGCTTGCTAGTCCTAATCATCACTATATGGGGATCATCTGATATCATTGTCTTTGTATCTAGTAGCTTGTGTAATATTCCTTAAGATGAGATTATTTTAGGTTTACCAGTTGATCATGCTGATGATGTGAAGGACCCATTCAATGTTAAGGTTTTAGGGGAGGATATCCTACAAGAGCAGTGTTACACCAATGAGAAGCTGAAAATGTTATTATTCGTATAAGATCCATATGGATTCTAGATGGTCAAAATGAGAGAGAGAATATCAATTTGGGCCCATTATTTATCATGCGAGAAAGGTACAAAGGGATTTATAGGAGGCTGCATGCTTCTTTTTTCCAAGGAGCCTAAGTCTATCTCTCTTCTTCCACAATAGAGGATATATATGTCAATTCATTAGGAGAAGTGAGAGATAAGACTCAAGGAAGCATAAGTATAAGTTGCGTTTCCAAACAGAGTTCTAAAAAAATAAAAATAAAATATTTACAAGCATCTTATTATGGGGATTAGATTAAGGTGTCTTCTAAAAATCTCATGTTAGAATCAAACTATCTTATGCAAAATTGATGCAAAATCTCATGAGAAATATAGATGTTGCTAGAGTATCATAGATTAAGCTTTATAAAGATCAAGTTTAAGTGCCATAAGACCTGATTTTGTCCTTAACAGAGTGAATTTGGTGCAAAATCCCATGAGCAACATATATGGAAAAGGGCCGCGTGACCACAACGCATTCATTTCCCTTTTTTTGATAATTTAATGGAAAAGGGTCATACAACTATTTACAAAGTGAGGTAAAAGAAGAAACAAAAAGTTATTTTCATCACATAACTGATTAGGGAGGGAATTAGATTTATCTTATACAGAAAATGAAGCTTTATGTGGGGTCAATTAACTTTTAATGAAATGATACCAACTTCCTAAGTCAAGGTCTAATACTAACTACTAATCATCCATGCATGAATTATTAATCAACTTTACCGGAAAACATTGTGATTAACTGTGTTGAAAGGGGTTGAGTTAATTCAAAAACAATCAATCCCGCGTTTCATTCATTCTCGTTAATTAAGCCATAATTATTGACCCACCACTATCAGTGCCTCCAAAAAAGATTGAATCGAAAAGAAGGGAGAAAATGCAGCATATGTCCAGGTGCAGTAGTATGATCCATATCTAACTACAAGACAGCCCCTCCCTTTCTCCCCTTGCCTCACTCCCCCACCACCCCCACCCCCTCCCCCCAAAAAAAGAGTATATGATGTATGGGGGGCTAAATAATACTCCTTGGTTGTGCGACCCCTATACTTAGACGCAAGGGATGAAATGATGCCCTCACCCCTATTAATACTCTCTCATTTGCCCCCATGATGTGTAAGTCACGCAAGACTAGGGATTGTTCTTTTCCCCATGAATTATAGTAATTGTTTTTGGGAAAAATGGTTTCTATGGGAGAGTGTGATCCTTGCAACAAGATACATAGGGGAGGGGGTGAAATGTGTTGGAAACTTTTAAAAGTTTCCTTGGTTATATATATATATATATATATATATATATAGACAATTAGTCTTTAAGAGACATAGGATTCTTTAGAGAGAAGTCTCTCCACTCTCTCATGTGTGGGGGTTGTCAGGGTGTTTTTTCAATTGAGCTGGACCATGGCCAGGTCGGGGTTTAGGTACGGGTATGGTGGGCGTGGGTCCTCCTTTCCCTTACTTTTTAGTTAAATCTTTTTTCGCTCCAAAATTCGAAATTTCAATTTGAAATTTTGGAGCCAAATTCCATGAATGTGAATGTATATGTACTCACTTCTCAGTACCACATACATACACTGACACCTATATACCTGGACATACAGGTACCTATAGACGTACAGGTATGTTTAGGTCTATAAATACTCAGTGCCTACATGCAAGGAAAATATAACAAATCCATAGACTAATGTCTGTCTTATACACTCATACCAAATACATTTCTGTATTGTATTCCAATTTGTTTCTTCCTCTCTCCTCCCTTTCTTTGAGTTTTTAGTATAACTTACAGACTCCCTTTCTTAGTCACACTTAGAAGTGCAACCTTTGTGATTAGGGGGTGATTTTATCTTGGAGGTCAAAGAACGGGTCAACCCTGTATGCACAAATTAGGGGTTCTTTAACACCTTAAGGAGAGTATATATATGACTTCACCCTATTGTACTTGGATATGAAATTTTCGATATAGAATTTTGTATTGCTTCAACTACTGTACCTGATCTCTACAACATACATGGACTACGACTCAAGGTTAGTGCATCATCTACCGTTCATTACAAAAAAATCTAACACTACTTATTTAATTATTCTTTTACAACAAAATGACCAATCCACACCCCATGAAATGGAAAATGACACATTTGTGGATACTTTCTTGTGCTCTCCCATTGGTCTTCACGCACGCATAAGAACCATACTCCCCCATAGGAAACACTTAACCTTTTTTCTTTTTCTTTTTCTTTCTTTCTTTCTTTTTTTTTTTTTTGGCAAATGGCCCACAAAGCGGACATAATAGGATCCCAAGAGGGCCACAACTTTCTTGAATAAGTCCATGAATTAAGCACTATCCTAAGGGAGAAGTGGTGTGCATATATTGGGGAAAATGTCAACAATAGGAGATATCAGTTATAACCCACCCCATAAGTATATATATATATATATATATATATATATATATATATATATATATGTGTGTGTGTGAAAAACTATCTATAATAGGATCTTTTTTAGTGAGACAAAGAATTCATTTAACCATTATAATTCATCTAAGTAAAATTCAATTCTAATGGACTCTCTCTCTCTCTCTCTCTCTCTCTCTCTCTCTCGTGTTCTTACTGTACAAAAGTTACTATTAAACTACCATGCATTGCATTAGTGATATTTTTTTTATGTGAAATGCATACTTATAACCGCAAATCTAGTGCTTGATTATAGGGTAATGAACTATACTTGATTATAGGGTAATAAACTATAATATTAAGTCATGATATAAGATATGGCGTTCAATTATGGATCCCACTGAAGATATCTGTTAGGGTTAGGTGAATATAAAACAGTGTTGATTAATGGTTTCAAAACTCATAATGCCTTCTTTGATATAGTTCAGAGCTCAAGAAACCACCCAAAAATTAAATTAAAGATTCTTTCCCCCTTTTTTAAATAGGATATCTCATATGAAAACAAAAAAGAGATCTTAGGTAAGAAATTTAAAGGATCATTTAATATCAAAATATGCTGCCAAGTTATGATCAATTCCAAATGCATAAGGACAAACAATCTTTGGTAGAGATAGATGTGACAAAGGACCAAGGGGCAAGGCAAGCCTTAAAACATTGACCATTGAAGTTTAAGCAAGACAATAATTTGAGCAAGACAAGGATTTGAGCAAGAGTGATAAATCATCGGATGCACCATTGATTTGATCTAATATCTTGATTAGTATTTTTCTATTTTAATAATTTGTTATCTTTCCTAGACAAAATTTATGGCACGTCATCTATATCATCCTCGATAATAGAAATAATTGACTTTGACTATTATTAGTTTCGAAAACATGATTCCTACTACAGTTGTTAGGAATTGAGATTTAGATAATAATAGACATGACATCAATTTGTCATCACCTTTGACTTATTAAATAATCAAACATAAGTGTTTATGTGATAGAAGACCTGACACCTATCTCGTGAGTAATTTCAACTTCAATTCCAATAAGTTAGAGAAGTATCTTAGAATGGAGTTTACAAGTAGCACAAGCTTACCTCCATGCATGGTAAAATGACATTCTTATGATTTGGGTTTTTATTAAAAGCGAATCAATGGTTGAATAACTGTTACTAAAGGAAAACCTTTTATTGAAATGCAATAGAAAAAGTTGGAAAACATCATTCTAAATTAGAAGAAGATGTTTTTTTTTTTTTTTGTGCCAAAATAGTGACAATATCTTGACATTATATGGTTGTCTTTCCCTTAATCATCTTAAATGTGATTCTTTATTTGTCCCATCCAAAAAATGATAAATGCAAGAAAAGTGTAAAAGTTTATTTAACTAAGTTTTTAGAAATTTTTTAATTGGAACAAATAAAGCCTTAATGAAAGTTCATGGCCAAACCCATCATCCATGTCTCTAACTGACTAATTAGGGGACTAGAAAATCTAGTGTGGTTCCATCAAGGTTAGATCGTATGTTATTTGTTCTTTTCCATATATGGTATGAACGAAACAATAAGAGATTTAATGGAAAAGGGAAACCATCAACCTTAATCCCTAAAGCGGCCTTCTATTAGCTAGAAGGCTGAATCATAAGGTTAATGTAATGTCGGATAATTCATCAAATTGTTGAGTTGAAATGGATGAAACCGCTTTATGGTTGGACTAAGCTCAATATTGATAGATGCTCGCTTAGGAAACCGAGTGCTTCAGGAGCTGGTGGAGTCTTATATAATTATACTGGTGAAGTTATGTCTTGTTTTGCTTATTCGCTTAGCATAAAGTCTAGCTACAAAATTGAAATTTGGTGTTCTTTATTGGGTTGAAGATTGTAACAGAGCTACGTATAACACGGTTATGGGTGGAATGCAATTCTAAAGCTGTGGTAGCATCTATTCTTAGTCGCTCCATCCCATGGCATTTTCATCAACAATGGAGGTACTACAGTATTTACATTCAGTTTTTGGACACAATTACATGAAGGATAACCCCTTTTTTCAGAGAAGTAAATTATGTGGCAAACATTTTGGCGAAGAAGGGGGTTGTTTCACAAATGTACTATTTGGCCAAGTCCTCCTAATTTTGTTTCATTTGAACCCAATTTGGATGTTTAACAAAGACCTAGATACATGATCATGTAGTGTGTCATAGCATTGCTTCTTTGTTACTGGTATGGATTGTTCGCTGATGGCAATGCCGAAGGTGAACTTTTGTCTAATTTTTTGAGTTTCAACTTCTTCCTATTGGTAGCAATGCGAAGGTGGGGATGGGGGGAGGGGGTTTCTGTTTTTCATAGTAGTCTGGATATGATTGGACTTTAATCCTGTACATCACTTTTATTTTACATTAATATACTTCACTGAATCTTAGCAAAAAAAATTGTTTTGACCACTTCAACATGCGTGTTGCAAACAAAAATTTGTTCTATGAGATGGGTTAGAGGTTTGTCTACCACATGGCTCAGGTTCACCCGTGCCAATTTAAGTCTGCAAATGTATGGCCTTTTGACAAAACCACACATCACAGATATTCGGATGTATTGTCAAGCCTCCCAACCCTTGGATGATCATTGGAGGGGCATCTAAGGATGCAGTCGTTGGAGAGGAGCCTGATCTAACTAGATGTAGCAGAGGAATTTACATGTGCTCGCATATATTGACATCTCCCACAGTAATTAAGCCGATGGGCACATGGGAGTGAGTGCCTAATAATGGTATACAAAGGGTCCACATGATTAAAGAGGAGTGAATGTGAGAAGATATGTACTACTATAATGTGTAAATCATTTTCTTATTAGATAGATATTAGGCCTTGATATTATACATTCTTTATTTGACTTTAATTAATCTTATGTTAAAGTAAACAAAATCGTAAGATTAATTGGAGATTCAATTCTTTGCATATAAGTTCATCGACCATATATTTTAGGTGCCAACACTTGTCCCATTACCTACCATTTAAGAGGTGAAAAGAGGTATATATGGAAGGAAAAGTGATAGGTGTTGGCATCTGAGATGTATGTTCACGTCAATGTACGGGGATCCATTCTCCATAAATTTTTGTGCTAGAAGATAAAAATGGTGATAGGAATATGAATTGAAATTTTTTTAAGACCTACATATGTTGTGTAGACTCCCAATGACTAGATGATAAATTGGAGGGACATCTATTGGTTAGTGGTCCCCAATTGAAGAAAAGGTAAAACCTATTACGCAAAAGTTTGTCTTCACCAGTTGGATTGGAAGAATCCCTAGTCATGTAATCATAAAGATGGGATTCTTGTCTCATTGATGAACTCTCACTTCAAATCTTGAAGATCTCCATGGAGAAAAACATTCTTCACGGCAAGTTGAAATAAGGACCACTTTTTGATGACAGCCAAGGCATGAATCACACGAATGGTGGTCAAGTTTGGCAACCTGAGGCAAATCTTTCTAAAGTTTTGACTCAATATTTTTGTTTAGCTATCAAGCCATCATTTTTATGCCAATTTGACTTCTCCCCTTGATTCTTGAGATTAGCATCTAAGTTTTTGATTTCATTTGTAGATCCTTGTTAATCGAAAGTCAATTATCATAAAGAGCATCTATTTCAAATTCATATGCATCTGTATTAGGGGTAGTTCCAAATCGAGTGTACTCACCGGTCACCAATAGTAGTCCAACCTAAGGTAAGGGGGTCCAATTAGAAAATACCTTTCCCCTTGTCTTGATAGTACTAATGGTCATGGCAAGAGATTCTCCCTAGATGCTTTATTTAAAAAAAAAAAAAAAGATTTTCCCTAGATTCTACTCGGGTCCAAGTCATTATATTGACAATTTGTCATGGTGACTTAGTTCTAAGACGGCCAATTGAGATTATGTGAGTCACACTTACATGTACCACTCAATTATGGAAATTAAATGAGGGAAGCTAATGAAACACGTGGTCTATTTCTATCCATGACTTTAACTTCACTTACGCTACACTATGGATTGGAAGTCAAAAATTCGATGTGAAAGTAAGAAAGAAAAAAAAAAATTTGACTAATTGGATGAGAATATTCTTCATGGATATCGTCTTGACTTGATGACTTATAATTGGAAAGTAATCTCAAAAATATTCTTCCAATACGTAGCCCATCCTAATTTAATCAAATCTTCTTTTATATACTACTATATTAGTGAATGGATTTTTAGCACTAACTGATATGGATTCTTGGGATAATTTTTGGGTTGATTATTTTTCTGTTTTGATTATAAGTGCTATTGAAATGTTCTATCCAAAGAAATTTAGGTAGACAACTGGACTATTTAGGGAACTAACATTTTTTGCAATGAATTTAGTTTGAAATTTTGTGGAAATCCCATCTTGGGTTATTTTGAACGGTTTAATTTTTTCTAAAAATGGTTGACCAAGGATTATGGTTTGGTCAAGGTCTTTTGCAAGGATGAACGTTTGGGGAAGGCATAGGCCTTGGTTACAGACATGGGTGTTTGAAAGTTTGTATTGGACATTTAACCCAAATCCATTAGCCGTATTGTCACACCCCGTTCACACTGAACCGGAGCGGTGACCGAGTTAACACCGGTTAACCCAAACTCGCCAGATCATCGACATCAGATTCCACCACAAAGATACACATACTAACATCAATTCATCGATCAGCGAAGACTGAAGTTTTACTCAGAATAATTCCCATATACTTGATACCCAAATGATGATACCATAATTATATACATTTGGGCCCAAGGCATGATATATACACAAAAGAATAAAGTTCAAATATCAAGTATATACAGAAATCATCAAGATCATCGAGTACACACTGCCTCGGTATCAAGGCCGAGCTCACTCGGCCTCGTATTGGAGCTCAAGACGGCCTCCAAGGTGGAGCTCACTGCCTCGAATGCGTCCCAAAGACAGCTCTCACATGCGCATCACGCCGTGCTCAAACTCCTCGGGGACCCACCCCATGCTCCTCGATGAATGACCTGCAAAATCATCTAAAAGGGTGTACACGTGGATGAGCTCACTAGCTCAGTAAGTAGAGAGGTGGACCACACACAACAGTCCACACATCACAACACATCATATGCACTACATGCCATGCAATTCATTTTAAATCACATACACCTAATCAACATTACTAAGTCTTGGTTTTGGTGCTACTACAACCACAAGGCGCAGATACTCCGGCACGAGCCGAACTCCTCCCGCTGACACGCCCATAGGGCTGTTGGAGAAGGCCCACCGTGAGTACTGAAAAGTAAAGACAATGTCGCCCACCGCTCAAGAAATGTAAATAATCGAAATAAAAGTGCGACTCAAGAATTTAAAAGCAAAACGATTGGCCCTCTTGAATGTACCACGGTTGCCGGTGTCCTACATGACTCGCGGCGTAATGCCTAACCGCCACAAGGTCCGACAACCCGACCTGCTTCCCCAAATGGCAACTCAACACCTTAACCCTCTGGGAAGGGTCGAGCACGGATGGTGAGAATCCTAATACCGCATGCTCCTATATGTAGTACGATCAGATAGTGCCTCCGTGTCCCATACCACGGGCCACCAATGCATTCGCTTCAAGCCGACCACGGCATCTAGTCTATCAATGCATTATGCAACATGATGTCCACATTCACATATAGCATCTCATTCAATTTGCATTTGAAAAGTAAACATAGCATAAATGCATATCAATGGGTGAAATGACTAATCTATATAGCATATTCATGATGGCATGACTAAATTAGATATAGTTATATGAGTGCCAAACAAATGCCTTGAAACAAGGCCAAACGTCCTCTCTCCACTTACTCAGAAGGATAAGGATTCCTGCTCGACGGGTGAGATCCGAGCGAACGGGTAGGATTTGGTGAACCTAACATAATTGAGCGGGTTAGTACTTCACCATTTTAGAATGAAAATTAATGAAACCGACTTCAAAATCGTGTTTAGAACGTCGAAGAAGGTCACACGTCCGATTTGGGCTCGACGACATAAGGGTCATCTTCGGGCCACACAGTGGGTCGAAGGTGGGTGTCTACCCACCGGTCCTACCGCCGGTTTGGACCGGGGTATGGACCGCCATACCGCCGGTACCCCGGTTTGGCCAGGGACCCCGCCTCTCTGTGGGTGCTCTCAGGGTAGGGACCCACGGTTGTACCCGGTTTTGGCGAAAACCCCGCTTCTTCTCAACTTCCTCCACCTTGGGGACCCAAATAGGGCTTTTCTCAACCCATTCTTCACACCTTTAAAGTCCTATAGGATGGTTCTAGCTTAGATCTAAGTTAGATTCAAGTGAGGGGAACCATCTTACCTTCTTTGCTCAAGAATGACTTCAAACCCTCCAAATCACTTCCAACTCACAATGCTCCTTCTACCTTGTCAATATCTCTTCAAATCCTTCAAGATCAACACATAAATCATCTATTAAACCTTAGATTCATCATTTCAAAGGGTGTTTACAAGATCTTAAGGAACCATACTCGAATCAAGGGTTTAAAGCGGGTATGGTTAATGTTCATAAAACACAACTTTTCTTACCTCCAACTGTAGATCTCGAGTTGAAGATTACTCTCCGCACCGAATGGCAAGATCGAGCTCGCGCCACTGAAATCCTTCCTTTCTTCCTCTTCCTTTCTTCTTCCCTTTCTTTTCTCTCTCCTCTTTACTTTTCTCACCAAACGTACGAGGGTAATAAATGGAAAGAAAAGAAATCATAAAGCCTTATATACTATTCCTAATTAAGTGAATAGTGTTGGATGGGTCACTCAGGTGGGTGGGTGTACCCACCTGTTATACCCACCCGAGAGTCAAGACATGGGATTTTGACCGGTTCGACCTCGCTCGACCCCACCCTGCATACGATGTAGCATACGATATACCTTAAAATACGGATATAATACATGTTTTATCCGACATAGCCTTATGGTAGGTGCACGTACACGGTTTGGGCACTCCTGCCTCTTCCGCATCGGCTCGGACTTGTCGGGCCAGCCGGTGTTTAAGGTCACCCGAGCCATCATAGCCCATAAGGAACCCGCTCTAATATCCTCTCGCTCGGTTCCTCTGATAATTAAACCGGTTCAACCGTGAAATCGACTGGTTTAAGAAGCGGATATTACATTACCCCCTTCGAAAAATTTCGCCTCGAAATTGCACTGGTTGATCAAAAGATGAGGGACTTGGCTCGCATTTCTTCTTCTACCTCCCAAGATGCTTCTTCAAGTGAATGATCAGCCCATCGCACCTTTACATAGGAAATGGAGCGGTTATGAAGGGTTTTCACCTACGGTCCAAAATTTCAGCCGGTGCCTGTAGGTCATATCGCTTCTAGGTACTGTTCCACGGTAGTACATGAGATGGATCATGCACGCATTTCTTCAAAGATGGATACATGGAATACATTGTGAACATTTCCAAGCTAAGGTGGCAGAGCAAGCATGTAGGCTATCGAGCCAACCCGGACAAGATCTCAAACGGTCCCATGTATCTTGGGCTCAACTTCCCTTTCGTGAAACCTTTGCAAACCTTTAGTAGGAGAGATCTTGAGAAATACCTTTTTTCCGGCTGAAATTCAATCTCCTTCCTCGGGTGTCCGGATAGCTCTTTTGACGGACGAGCTGCTTTAATCCGTTCTCTAATAACGTCGACCTTGTCACAAGTCATTTGGATTATCTCAGGTCCTAACACTCAACGTTCACCTACCTCATCCCAATACAAAGGAGTTCTGCACTTTCTGCCATATAACGCCTCATAGGGAGCCATCCCAATTGTAGCTTGGTAACTATTATTATATGCAAACTCCATAAGAGGTATATATTCTTCCCAACTGCCACTCATCTCCATTGCACATGCCCTGAGCATGTCTTCTAACATCTGTATGGTTCGCTCCGACTGACCATCCGTCTGTGGGTCGAAAGCTGTACTCAAATTCAGCTGTGATCCCAAGGCACGCTGTAAGCTTTTCCAAAATCTGAAAGTGAACCTTGGGTCCCTATCTGAAACAATGCTCACTGGCACTCCATGTAAACGCACTATGTTATCCATGTAAAGTTGTGCTAGTTTGGGCATGGAGAACTTGGTCTTGATAGGAATGAAATGAGCAGCCCTTTGGGAAGTCGATCCACAATCACCCATATCGCGTCCATTCCCTTAGGTGTACTTGGTAGTCCGGTGACGAAGTCCATTGTAATTCTTTCCCACTTCCATTCTGGTACTGGGAGTGGCTGAAGGGTACCATAAGGTCGATGCCTCTCAGCTTTCACCTTCTGGCAGGTAAGACAAGTCGCCACATACAAAGCTATGGTGACTTTCATGCTTGGCCACCAAGAACTCGCTTTGGGGTCTTTGTACATTTTGGTACTTCCGGTGGAGTGAGTACTGAGCTATGTGCTTCTCTCACGATTTTATCCTCAGATATCCAAATCATCGGGTACACACAACTGCTCTCAAACATCAATGCCCCATCACGCTAAAGTAAAATCTGGTCGCTCATTGTTTGGTCTTGAACCTTAACTCGATCCGCGTAATTCAGATCCAAGGGTTGCTTCATTATCACCTCTTGCCTAATTGCCGGATGCACTCAGAGCCGATAAGGATACCGCCAACCACTTAAGGTTTTCTCGTTGAGGTTCAAGCTCTAGGGTCGCCCTTCATACAAGAGGGTTTCATCCATTAGCATCGCCTCTGCACAAGTGGTGAGCTGATCGCTATATGAGAGCGACACACTCGTGTCTTCCGACTCAATGCATCCGCCACTTGCCGGATGATACTCAATATCGCAGCCATAATCCTTCATGAGTTCAAGCCATCTTCTCTGCCTCATATTCAAGTCTTTCGGTGAAGAAGTATTTCGTGCTCTTGTGGTCACCGATATCTCACACTTCTCCCCATACAAACAATGTCGCCAGATCTTAAGGGTAAAATGATCGCAGCTAGTTCTAAGTCATGAGTGGGGTAATTCTTCTCATATTCTTTAGTTGTCGGGATGCATATGCTATTACCTTCCCTGCTGTATGAGAACACAACCCAAACCAACTTTGAAGCATCGGTATAAACCGTCATTCCACCGTGCCTTCGAGAATAGTCAAGATAGGGCCACCAACTTCTCTTTCAATTCTTGGAAGCTCTTCTCACATTCCTCCGCCTAATAATTTCACACCCTTTTAGTCAACTTGGTCATTGGTGCCGAGATCCGAGCAAAATTTCGATGAAACGCCGGTAGTATCCAGCCAAACCCAAGAAGCTTCTAATTTCAGAATATTCTTGGGCTTTCCCATTCCACTCATCGCTTTCACCTTAGTAGGATCTACTTGATTCCAATTTTAGACACTACGTGCCCTGTGAATCCAACTTGTTCAAGCCGTAATTCACACTTGCTGATTTGGCAAACAACTGTTGATCTCTCAACCTCTGTAACACCATTCTCAAGTGTTGAGTGTGCTCCTCCTCGGTCTTGGAGTAGATCAAGATATCGTCAATAAAAATAATTACCCATTTGTCGAGCACATCCTGGAATACTCGATTCATTAGATCCATAAATGTTGCCGGTGCATTGGTTAACCCAAGGACAACACTAGGAACTCATAATGGCCGACGAGTCCTAAATGCTGTTTTGGGTATATCACTACTTTATCTTGAGCTGATAATAGCCGGACCAAGGTCTATCTTCGAAAATACCTCGCTCCTTGCAACCGATCAAATAAATCATCAATGCGGGCAATGGATACCGGTTCTTAATGGTTAGCTTATTCAACTCCCCGTAATCTATGCACATACGCAAACTACCATCCTTCTTCTGACAAACAACACGGGCACCCTAAGGTGAAACACTTGGGCTAATAAACCCTTTTCTAATAAATCTTGCAATCGATCGCAACTCCTTCAATTCAGCGGTGCCATCCTATATGGAGCCTTAGATATTGAGCTGCCCGGAGTCAAGTCTATGGCGAACTCCAACTCCCTATCAGGTGGTAAATGCATCAGATCATCCGGGAAAACATCGGGAAACTCTTTAACCACCTTTACTTCTTCTAGAGGTGTAACTCTTGCATCAACATCGAGTACCGAGGCTAAGAAACCCTGACATCCATTTTCTAGCAACTTTACCACTTGAAGAGCGGAGACGAGGACCTTCTTCACCCTTTTCATTGTATCTGCTCGGTATACCCACTCTTTCCCTTCGTCATCTGTTACCTTAATCAGTCTTTCCGCACATATCACATTAGCTCGATGAGCCGACAACCAATCCATACCCAATATAACATCAAAATTCTGCATATTGAATTTAATGAGTTGTGCATCAAAGTTCTTCCCACTAATCTCCACTGGGCACGGCCCATACACTTCCTTCAATCGGGAATTTTACCAAGAGGGCATACTAACAATCATTCCATGGTCTAGGATCCTGGGTGACATCCCAAGTTTTCCCACAAATCTCTTAGATGCGAATGAATGAGTAGCTCCTGAATCAAATAAAACATGGGCTGGTATACCCGATATGGGTAGGATACCTAGTATAACAATGTATATAACTTCAGCAGTCATCAATATGAATCATAATGAACTTTTTAATTTAAAATGTACTGCCATAACTTCGATTAGCCTCAGCCTTCCTCGGCCGATAGGGCATACATCCTTCCCTCGGTTGACCGCCTCGAGGTAAGGGAGGTCGACGCAGAGGGCTGATCGAGGGCAAGGCTGGTCGGCCCACAGTTTTCGATAATGCCCATAGGAATGGCGTTGAAACAACGAATCTAAGACGCGAACTAGAGCGGGCCCTCTCGCACTTGACCACGCAGATGGAGGTCGAGGTGGCCTTGGAGTCAGAGGTGCCACACTAGTGTTCGGGCGAAAGGAAGTAGAACCCAACCACCAACTGCCTAGAAGGGTAACCAGATGGCCTATAGGGCTGCCTATACATAGGCCCGAATCGTATGATCCACGGTATGCTTTGGAGGAATTTCCAGATCCGAATGGATTTGTTCTCTTCCACACCAGAGTGAGGGACTGCTTCACCCTTTTGCTTATCTTCCATTGTTTTGGCCTTCTGCATAATCCGCCATATTCGTCAAATCCAAGACTTCAAGCACGACTCCAATCGATGCTTTTAGGCCTTTTAGGAACCTTGTCGCTTCTCTTCACTGTTCGATATGCCTTGGGGCTTAAATGGAACAAACTTTCAATTGTTGTCGATATTCAGGACGCTTTTACCTCCTTGAGTTAAGGCCATGAACTCGCCTCCTTTCGTCTCTAAATCACATGGATAGTGGTTGTTCAAGAACAACTCCTTGAATTGCTCCCACGTAGGTTCTGGATGAGCAGCCATCAATATAGGCTTGGAGGCTTGCCACCAAGAATTTGCCTCTTTCTTGAGTTGCAACCCAGCACAAATAAGTTTCTGGGCATCCGTGCACTCAAGCACCTCAAATATCTTCTCCAATTCTTGGATCCATTGATCCGGTTCTAGAGGATCACTTCCCACCTTAGTGAATACCGTGGTAAGTTCCTTCTTGAATGACTCCACTACCCTTGACGACATCGTCAGCCGGAAGTTAGGAGCATAGACAGGATAGTAGGAGTACGGAGGAGGCATCCCATGCTGAGGAATACCGAATGGTGGGATTGGAGGTGTACCCACCACTTGTGGTCCCGTTCCCGACCCTATGTGGGTCTCAAGGAGTGAGTACCCGGGAGGTTGACCCGTTGAGAGAAATCCAACTGCTGTCGGATGGCGCTATAAATGCTTGTCGTTGTCAAGCATTTGTTGCCGGAAAGCTTGTTGGGACTGCTGGATTATTGTAGCAACATCTCCTGTGATAACCGTGGAGGGTCCGGAGGTCATAGGTGGGTCCCCATGTGCCCCACCCGATCAAGGGTCTCTGGAGGTAGTGGAGATGAGGTATGCCCCACAGGACGGGACCCTCTGGGATTTTGTGGTCGACCGACCCGACGAGGACCCCGAGAGGTACCTCGGGCATTACTACCAGATCTAGTACGTACCATCGTATCCCTGTACCTGGAACATATCACACACCATATTGGTTAAACACCATAGAACTGATTTAGGCACACAATCATATGCCATTATATGAGGTGTTGTAGTGTATGATAGCCTGTAATTAATCATAGCTCAATTCCAAGATACAGGCAAAGTCCACAACATACATGCTAATGGTCCCACTTGACCATAGCATATTGATCATAGGAATAATATCCACCATAAAACCAATGAAATCATAATAGGAGAAGAGAAGGGAAAAGAAAAAGAAGGAAAATTTTCAAAATTTTCAAAATTTTCCTTCTGTCCTAACCGTGGGATGAACTGGGTAGGGACCCGCGTCCCAAGATCTCAAACCGGCGGTGGCACCGGTGGTAGGGACCGCCGGTCTGACCCGGGCAGCTTGCCTGTTAAAACACGATCAGGCCCTACAGCCCTGCTCGCCTGCCACCCCACCCTCTTCCTCTCTTTCTTCCTTTTCCTTTGGGCGATCTTGGGAGTCTCTCGGCGCTTCTACTCAGGGTTCCACTCATCCACTCGGCGCTTTAGAGAAGAGTCAACTCCTTCTTCATTCAAGTAAGTTCTTCTTCTTCCTTTTTCTCAGAATTTCTATTTGGGTGAAATGCATGTATAGGGTTTACTTTCTAAGCTTCCTTTCCATATTTTCCACCATAGAATAGTATTAGCATGTGTTTGTGATGATTCCACTGTGCTCATTTGTAGTTTATAGGAATTATCTCTCTTTATTTGGAGAAAACCCCAATTGGTGCCCTAGGTTTCCAAATTTGGGGGTTTCTTCAATCCTTACTCTTTTTCTCCAATTGACGACTTCTTTGTAATGCATTTCACTTGTTTTACGCTAGATATACTTTAGATTTCATTGAATCATCCATTATGCTTGAAATCCCCATGTATTTCCATGAAAATCCCTCTTTTTGTCTTGGTTTCTTTAATTTTCATCCCATACTTGTATTCTTCGAATTCCATAATCTGTTTGGGGTATGTTCTTGCAAATTTCAACATCCCACTACTGTGGCATTTCGTTCTAGACCCTAGGGTTTCAAGCTTTTACTTCACTATGAATGGGTTGGTGCATCGAAACCGAACCCTTCCATGTTATTTATGCTTATTCTCTCCTTTGCTGTCATTTTACTGTTTTGGCATGTTTCTATGCGTTGTCATCTACCATGTTTCATATCATAAGTTTCCCATCGTTCCTAGATTGTCGCCGTTCCCGTTTTGCATGAATTGGATTTTGATTTCTTCTCAATGCGCTGTCCTTTCCTTTCTCAGATTAACCCTACTTTCTTTCCTTATTGCGTAATGTCGCCACGCACCGCAAAGGACCATCTTCCTCGGGCGTCGACGAAGACCACCGCTTCTAAGCGGAAGAGTGCGGAGACCAGCTCTTCAGCTCCTCGCACATGGAGACTCAGACTCGCCCGCCCGACCTTCAGACTATGATGAGGAGCACTTCACTAGTGCAGAGGCCGCAGCCTAACCGCCTAACTTCCAAGGGGTCGTGTTGATGGAAAAGACCGTGGTAGTCGAGGACTTCCACAAGGCCAGGCTTCAGGAGAGGTTCTCAACATTGGGCTGGGACTCTATTCTTCAGGTAGACCGACCGTGCTACAAGCAGCTCGTCCGTCGGTTCTATTGCAACTGAGGTGTCGATCAAGACGGGAATTCACCATCGCAGCTTGGTGAAGGGAGTGGATATCCAATGATGGTAGGCACCTTGGCCAAGATTCCGGCATATCAGGCGGGATACCGATACTACGCCCCCTGTGAGTAGGCCCTGTGGACCATTCATGAGCCTGGAGACGCCGGACTTCATCTACGAGACCATCTGCAGGGAGCAGCAGCCCTGAGTCCGAGACATCTTTCTTCCCCGAGGTCCGCTCTTCGCCTGCTGATCCAGTTCAACCTGCTCCCCAGAGGAGGTCATCGGAACCAGGTGGGTTTCATGGCGGCTTTCATTGCATTTTGTATCTTCACGGCCGCAGAGGGAGGCGGGGAGCACTTGTGCCTTCCCTATATCATCCTCCGAGCGATGGAGCACCATGCTTCCCACCCAGAGGACGGAGGATTCCCATACGGCAGGATCCTCACTAGGATCTTCGAGTTCTTCGGGGTGGATCTGAGCGGAGAGGAGGGGAAGACTCCGGCTGATAGGTTCGATCGGAGCAACCTCTTGAAGATGGGTCTCCATACCCTCATGGATTCACCTCCTAGATCAGGAACTCGGAGAGGTAGGGGTAGGAGGGCTGCCCCTATAGAGGATGTCCTCATGGAGGAGGAGTCCAGTGAGGAAGATGAGGACTACGTTCCTCAGGATGAGGAGGAGGATCTGATGGGTGGCAGCATTCCTGAGGAGGTGCCTCAGGAGTCGAGAGGTCCCGGTCCTAGTTCTTCCAGAGCTACAGCCCCACCACCTGGGAGTGGTGCCTACGACTACGAGGGTACATCGCCCTCCATGCGGGCCTTGCAGGATGGCCAGGTTCAGATACTGAGACGGCTGGACGAGATTGCCTCCAGGCAGACCACCTTGGAGGAGTCCTTCCTTAGGCTGGGTCAGGACTTGGACACCAGGGCCAATGCTATCTCAGCAGACTATGGCCGGCTTCGGAGGGAGGTACGGCTGGTGAACGCGAGGTTCGATTATTACGATCACCGCCTCAACGTCAACTCCAGGCCTCCGGCGAACGTGGTGATCATCGACGACGATGACGACGACCAGTGAGGGCTTGGCTTCCCCACCCAGCTGTTCACCCATTTTTTTTTTTTTTTTGTAGACATTGTATATTTATTCATTCGTTCTCACTTCCTTGTATTTGCATTGTAACTGGATTCATTTATGGAATAAAATATCTTTGGATAGTGGATTATTCTGTGGGGTTTTCATATGTGGAGTGTTTGTGTGATTCTGTTGTGATGAAATTTTTTTTTTTTTTTCTATCTGTGCTCTTTTGTTATATTATTATCTGTTGTTTATCAGGTATTTGTGTAAAATTTTTGGAAATCCCATTTTACGCGTTATGTCCAAATTTCGCAAAATGGTACTTTATAGGTTATAGTACCAACCTAATTACCTTTTATCTACTCTCACGCATGCCATGAATGCAACTTATAATATAACCCCACTTTTATACTTTCTTTCTTTGACTTTTAAATCTTTAAAGCTTTTATATTAGCCCAACCCCATTTTCCTATTATAGAGTCTACGGATTCTAATGGTATGTCAGGAGTGAAGCGAGCATCACGCTCGATACCACCGCTTGTCACACCCGCTCACATCGAACCGAGCGTGACCGAGTTAACACCGTTAACCCAAACCGCCAGATCATCGACATCAGATTCCACCATAGCATACACATACTAACATCAATTCATCGATCAGAAGACTGAAGTTTTACTCAGAATAATTCCTATATACTTGATACCCAAATGATGATACCATAATTATATACATTTGGGCCAAGGCATGATATATACACAAAAGAATAAAGTTCAAATATCAAGTATATACGTAAAATCATCAAGATCATCGAGTACACACTGCTCTAGATCAAGGCCGGAGCTCACTGCCTCGATTGAGCTCAAAGACGGCCTCCAAGGTGGAGCTCACTGCCTCGAACTGCTGTCCCAAAGACAGCCTCACATGCGCAGCTCACGCCTGCTCAAACTCCTCGGGGTCCACCACCTCTTCAGAAACTCGACTGGGACCCACCCCATGCTCCTCGATGAATGACCAGAAATCATCTAAAAAGGGTGTACACGTGGATGAGCTCACTAGCTCAAGAGTAGAGAGGTGGACCACACAACAACCACACATCACAACACATCATATGCACTACATGCCATGCAATTCATTTTAAATCACATACACCTAATCAACATTACTAAGTCTTGGTTTTGGTGCTACTACAACCACAAGGCGCAGATACTCTGCACGAGCGCGAACTCCTCCCCGATACGCCCATAGGGCTGTTGGAGAAGGCCCACCGTGAGTACTCGAAAAGTAAAGACAATGCCGCCCACCGGCTCTCAAGAAATGTAAATAACTGAAATAAAAGTGCTGACTCCAGCAATTTAAAAGCAGTACGATTGGCCCTCTTGAATGTACCACCGGGGTTGCCGGTTGTCCTACATGACTCGTCGGGCATAATGCCTAACCGCCACAGTGTCCGACAACCGCGACCCCTGCTTCCTCCCAAATGGCAACCCAACACCTTAACCCCTATATGTAGTACGACTGCATAGTGCCTCCGTGTCCCATACCACGGGCCACCAATGCATTCGTTTTCAAGCCGACCACGGCATCTAGTCTATCAATGCATTATGCAACATGATGTCCACATTCGACATATAGCATCTCATTCAATTTGCATTTGAAAAGTAAACATAGCATAAATGCACATCAATGGGTGAAATGACTAATCTATATAGCATATTCATGATGGCATGACTAAATTAGATATAGTTATATGAGTGCCAAACAAATGCCTTGAAACAAGGCCAAACGTCCTCTCTCCACTTACCAGAAGGTAAGGATTCCCTGCTCGACGGTGAGATCCGAGCAACGGGTAGGATTTGGTGAACCTAACATAATTGAGCGGGTTAGTACTTCACCATTTTAGAATCAAAATTAATGAAATCGACGTCAAAATCGTGTTTAGAACGTCGAAGAATGTCACACGTCCGATTTGGGCTCGACGGACATAAGGGTCATCTTCGGGCCACACAGTGGGTCGACAGGGGTCGTTTACCCACCGTCCAACCGCCGGTTTGGACCGGTGGGTATGGACTCCGGTAGGACCCCGTCCTACCTACGGTTTGGCCAGGACCCCGCCTCTCGTGGGTGCTCAGGGTAGGGACCGTCGGTTGTACCCGCCGTTTTGGCGAAAACCCCGCTTTTCTCAACTTCCTCCACTCCTTGGGGACCCAAATAGAGCTTTTCTCAACCCATTCTTCACACCTTTAAAGTCCTATAGGATGGTTCTAGCTTAGATCTAAGTTAGATTCAAGTGAGGGGAACCATCTTACCTTCTTTGCTCAAGAATGACTTCAAATCCTCCAAATCACTTCCAACTCACAATGCTCCTTCTACCTTGTCAATATCTCTTCAAATCCTTCAAGATCAACACATAAATCATCTATTAAACCTTAGATTCATCATTTCAAAGGGTGTTTACAAGATCTTAAGGAACCATACTCAATCAAGGGTTTAAAGCGTGGTATGGTTAATGTTCATAAACCCAACTTTTCTTACCTCCAACTGAGATCTCGAGTTGAAGATTACTCTCCGCACCGAATGGCAAGATCGAGCTTCGCCCATCGAAATCCTTCCTTTCTTCCTCTTCCTTTCTTCTTCCTTTCTTTTCTCTTTCCTCTTTACTTTTCTCACCAAACGACGAGGGTAATAAATGGAAAGAAAAGAAATCATAAAGCCTTATATACTATTCCTAATTATGAATAGTGTTGGATGGGTCACTCGTGGGCGGTGTACCCACCGTTATACCCACCCGAGAGTCAAGACATGGGATTTTGATCGGTTCGACCTCGCTCGACCCCACCCTGCATACGATGTAGCATACGATATACCTTAAAATACGGATATAATACCTGTTTTATCCGACATAGCCTTATGGTAGGTGCACGTACACGGTTTGGGCACTCCGCCTCTTCCGCATCGGCTCGACTTGTCGGGCCAGCCGGTGTTTAAGGTCACCCGAGCCATCATAGCCCATAAGGAACCCGCTCTAATATCCTCTGGCTCGGTTCCTGCATAATTAAACCGGTTCAACCGCGAAATCAGACCGAGTTTAAGAAGCGGGATATTACACGTATTAAGGCGTTGGGTAGTTCTTTCATAGAACTGGGTTGGAATAGCACCTTCGTTGATACAATTGGCGTTTGCACAAGAATCAACTAAGGCAATAGCAGAAAATTTGAATGAGGCATTAACAACTAAGGTTATGCGAGCATACCAATTTTGACAGGTTATGGTAGCCACAATAATAATACACTTGATTAGTGATCACTCTTTTAAAATCATATTAATAATGATTAATAATGTATGTTAAATAAGTGGGAGAATATTAAGTTCCCTTCTTGGGTGGGCTAGCATAGTCCTTGTTATGTCTTTTATAAAACTGGATTAGTGAAGTGTTGACTATTATTGAGGTAACTCTTTAAGTCCATTATGAAAAGTGATCACATGTTAAGTTATGGGACATTATTTGATACACCTTTTAATTTTTTGGCAACATATTTGATATCCGTAGATAGTATGAATATTTTGCAGATATGTGGTTTTGATTCTAATATTCTTTAATGGAAAATGAGATCTTTGTTTCTTTGCAATGTTAGTTCTTACACTCAGGCTTTATATGGTCAGCGTTGACCTATTATATAGATGATGAAAAAACTCTCGAATTCTGAAAGGAGAAGAGACTAGATAAGACCATTGGTCGTCACACACAAGAGAATGTTCCAAACAGTCTTATGAGCAACCTTCTCCGATAATGGATCCAAGAATGTTCGAAATACTCTTCTTTGTATTGATTTGCATGCTCATATGTATTCTCTATGTTATTACAATGTTTAAATTTTGTTTCTATCATAAGCATAAAACATATCTATTTTTATGGCATTGAAACACACCTTGCCCTTTTTATGATTTAGAAAGTGAAAATTTTCTTATCGATCTTCCTTCGACAAATGCACCTAATAAAGATGAAATGAATTTAACCAAAAAAGGTTTGAAGTCTATGAGAAAGAATTTTATATTCTTACACTACATGATATTAGAAACTCAGCTCCCATGTTCCAACCTTATCATTCCCCATCTCTCTCTCTCTCTCTCTCTCTCTCTCAATTATGCATTTTGGCAGAACATGATACTTAATAGAACTCCAATGCTACTTAAAGAATCGATCAAGTTTTTATACGAGAGTCATTTTCATACGATCCTGATCCATATACATATAATTCACACAAAAAAAAATCCTGTGATGAATTCCATGTATGTGAATCAGACCGTACGAGAACCATAAACCTAATCCACACTCCAAATGTGAAATCAAGTGCTACCCATAAAAGACACAACCCGTGTTGCATGGATTTAAGTCACATATTTTACATTTGCATTTACACACCTTGATAGTCATACGTGAGGTAAAAGTAAAACGCAGAGAGGAAAAAGGGAAGGGTTGATGGAGTCATTTCCGTATGAAAAGACCTTTAAAAGCTAGAGAAAGACTTTGAAGCCACACAAGACATGGGCTAGAGAAGTTTGAGTGGAAACTTCAAAGAAGAAAAAAAGGCTACAAAATAGGAATGAAAGGTCTCCTTATCGGAATCCAAAGTCATGGTCTCACCATATTTTGGGGGAGATTCCCATATTTTGGGGTAGATTCAAGAATCTCCCCGATTGACAGGCTTGTCCTTCCTCACTCAAAAAAGTGGGACCCTTTAAGGTCTATTTTGCCCTGGTGGTGGTGGTGGAAGAAATAATCTTAGATTGAAAAATCTTTGAGACATATACTAATGAAAAGATGCTTAGGAGAGCACAATATCACCATTTGTCTCCCTCCCTCAGTCTCTCCAAAAAAAAATAAAATTAAATAACTAAAATAAAATCTCCAATCTCCACAACCAAAGGTTCTATTTTTGTTGAATTTCATTTACTATTGAGTGGGAAGAAATAAACTTGAATACTCAATGTATCAACCATTGATAAGAAAATTTTCATCTGAAGGGACATTGTAAGCATTAATGCTTGAGGAAGGCAAAAAAGCCAGAATTTTTTTTTTTTTTTGGTATAAAAAAGTCTGAGAATTGACCAACAATAAAGACCCATTTTTTACTTTAAAAAAAAAAAAAAAACCCTTAATTAAGAGCTGGTTGTGGCCTTGTGGGTCTATTTTACACATTAGAATTTTTTTCCTTCACATATTTGATTGGTAGATATGAATATAGGGAGAAAGTTTCTTTGCATTGTCCGTGCAAGAAAAATACAGCTATCAATAGCTGTCAATGTCTAACCCCTTACAAAATAGGCTCGATAATGCTTTTATACTATTCCTCGATACCCCTTTAATGCCATATGAATGCCTCGATCGTGACTAAACGAAAATGGTGTCCTAAAATTAGGTAGAAGTTCATCCAGTTGTGTGCACTTAGAGAGAGATTTCTAAATTTTTGACTTGGACCCTTTCTTTTTATCTTTCAATCATTTTTTGTTTACTTGTTCTCCTAATGTCAATTATCCATCCAAACCTTGACCATTGGATTTTTTTTCCTTCACATATTTGATTGTTAGATATGAATATAGGGAGAAAGTTTCTCTGCATTGTCCGTGCAAGAAAAATACAGCCATCAATAGCGGTCAATGTCTAACCCCTTACAAAATAGGCTCAATAATACTTTTATACTATTCCTCGATACCCCTTTAATGCCATATGAATGCCTCGATCGTGATTAAACGAAAATGGTGTCCTAAAATTAGGTAGAAGTTCATCCAGTTGTGTGCACCTAGAGAGAGATTTCTAAATTTTTGACTTGGACCCTTTCTTTTTATCTTTCAATCATTTTTTGTTTACTTGTTCTCCTAATGTCAATTATCCATCCAAACCTTGACCATATGGGTGTATTGCAATCATAAAAATTTGCTTCTCCAGAATTTTTTTTTTGTAAGAATACTATCCTAAAGAATCTACATTTAAATACATATTGTTTTCATTGTACTCTTGCAAAACTTGGTGGTTTTGAAGGACAATTTGGATCATTTAGATTTACCTCACTAGTCTCCAATTGGCATAGTTGAAACTTCAAAGCTTACCACATGGAAAAGAGTACATTTACAAACAACTATGTTGGATTATATAATTCATTTAATCTAAGCAAATGACCCTTACTTATTATTGGGAAGAAAAGGAGCCACTTTCACTAGGGCTCCATCAGATCAGGCCAAAATAAAATATTTCAAGGGAAAAAAAAAAAAACAATAGAATAACTTACCTTACTTCATTGTTTTACTAAATTTAAGGAAATTAATTGAAATTTGATTCTTTAATTTAGTTGGAAATGTTTTTTTCCGGAAGTCTGGCTCGTTCCTTTGCGAGATCCAAATAACATCTCCCTTTTTTTGGTTCAATATATGGGGTTATGGAGTTCATTTTATAGGGAGAGAGAGAGAGAGAGAGAGAGAGAGAGAGAGAGAGAGAGAGAGAGAGAGAGAGAATGGCGTGAACGTTGAGCCACATTCCGAGATAGGAAACTTTCTTCCTAAGTTTAATAAGCCTTTTGGGTTAGTTAAAAGGCAGATTTGGTATCATATGTGTATATATGAATCCTAAAAAACTTCCAACTTGTAGAAATTTTGTTATAATTTCAAATTACATACGTTAGAATTAATTATAAAACGATCATACGATTAGCGATATTTTATTTGAAATGATCTGGAGTAGTCACTTGTAAATTTTCAACTCTATTCACTTTATCAATAATTGAACCAGATCTGGTGTATTATAAGGAATTTGCTTTTTCTACTGATTCCTTCTTATTGGATCCAAACATATTCTTGAATGAGATATTCAATCAAGAATAAATCGAAAAAGAAATCTTTATTGGTTCTACCTATTATTTTTTATGAAGAAAATAAATATTTATATCGAAGATCAGCAGAAAAAAAAAGTCGACCCAGATCTCTTGTGAGAATGATAATATGATTCAAATCCAATATAATACATATAATTGCATAAAAAGTATATCGAATTGATTGTTTTTAATGAATAGATCCCATCGCAACTTCAAATATAGAGTTCAAAGGGATCAAATAGGAATTGATACTTTCTACCCAAAAAAAAAAAAAAAAGAATGAATTGATACTCTTAATCATAGAACTATAATGAAATATACAATAAACCAAATTCAGTTTTTCCATTTGTTTCTTTTAATCATTTTTAATAAATACATTTTATTTATTTATTTATTATTAATATATTTTTTTTCCTTTTTCCATACTCTACGACTCCATGACCCTAGACAGCCCATTTTCCCATTAGATTTGCAAATTTTTTATTTTGCCTTAGCCATTTTCAATTTGAGTTGAATCTTGTAAGAAAAGACCTATTCAGACCCATTCAAACTATCAAGTGGCAAACAAATTGGACCAGACAAGAAAACCTCCCTCATAAAACCACCAAAGATTCAACATTGTAATCTATTCATCGGGCCAACCATAGTTCCAATGTTTCTTAATAGTCAGCCTGTAATCAATACTGAGAATATTTAATAATTATTCATACCTAACCAGGGTTTTAAGGGCCTGTTTGGTATCGTTTCTGTTCCAGAAACGCCGTTTCGTTTCAAAAACGAAAATTTCAGTTTCTGTGTCAAAATGCAGTTTTTAAACGAAAAAATGGTGTTTTAAAATTTCAGATTTTTATCAGAAATTTTTTTTTTTTTGTTTGTAAAATGGAACGAAACTGGGAAGACGGAACTCCATTTTGGAGTTCCGTCAAATCTGCTTTTTCAGTTTTTTTCACTTTTTGTTCCAAAAAAACAGAAACGGACCATAAGTGCACCAAACAGAAGATTCAGTTTTTTCGTTCCAATAGAACGAAAAAACTCCAGAAACGTTTTTTTAGAACGATACCAAACGGGCCCTAAATCTTGGTAATCAATTGTAATCGGTCTTCACCAATGTTAATTAGCTTAGCTTGATCGATTTTACTCCTCTTTTCGTTAAAAAATAATTATTTTTTTAACGATTTTATCCTTGATCCAATATCAATACCTAATCCAAGATCACCAAGGTGTCAGGCATTGTGATTCAGTCAATCCGATACCAATACTTAGAACCATATACCTAACTGCTACATAGAATAACTTGAAACCTTGTAGTTAATACAAGTTGAGAAAAAGACATGTCATATCTTTGCACTAGCTAGTGCTTCAATGTTATGTTTATGAATGAAACCCCACTTCAAAGATAAAAGGTTGAATCATTCATTCAGGCTTTGTAAAGCCCACCACTACCAACTCAATTCAACACCTATCAGATGATGCTTAATTATGTTTCCTATGAAGCATCATCAGTCACCACCATTAAAGCTTTGGCACTTGAAAGTACACTTGTATTTGTGAGGTAGAAATAGAGAAATGCCAATAATGCACATGCTCACTTGGGACTTTGATATGACCACTCTGCAACATTTTCTTTCAACACAAAATAATTAAGAGAGAGAGAGAGAGAGAGGCCCAGGCCCAGTCACATGGGCAGTGTAGGATTGCCCTTTTTGTTAAAGTGGGCCTAGACATTAGCCACGTGATACACATGTGACAAGTTGAGACATTGATGGGCTTTAAGAGTATGACTAAAGTTTTTCTAAATCCTAAGATTGGTTACTTTTAGAATGGCACGTGAAAGCCCACGTGATAGCATGCATGATCCAAGGTATGGGTGGGCCGGTTGATAGAGAGCCCATGCTTTAACTTCTTCAGCGTACAATCTTTAGGTCCCATGTCCCTTATGAATTGTCTTCAGTGTACAATGTTTAGGTCTCATTGTCTCATGCTCTACCTACATTCAGATCTAGTTTATGAAAAAGAAACACATGATATGGATAAAACTGATTAGGACCCTGGGCTGGAGATGGACCATTGAACGATCTCTCTCTCTCTCTCTCTCTCTCTCTCTCTCTCTCTCTAGTCCAACACACAGGTTGGAGAGGATCCAATAAAATGGCGTACCTAGAATACGAGGCTCCTACCTCTGTGCATCCGGCTTCTCTCCAACGACTCACCAAGGGCTGGGAGGGTTGGGACACACATACCAACACCTGGGGATGCGTGTCCCAACCCTCCCAGCCCTTGGTGAGTCGTTGGAGGGTCGTTGCCTGGGAAGGGGCAAGAAGGGGGCAGAAATATTTGAGAGCTTTAAATAAGGGGATTGATAGAATAGAAACTAGATAGTGAGGGCAAGAAGGATGTGCAATAGAGGGTAGGGAGAGGGAGAGAAGGCGGGGAGGAAATGCAGCGGTTTGCAGGCTGGCCATGGGTAGTTATGACTTAGGCCAAGCAGCATTTTTTTTTTGGGGGGGGGGGGTGGTTGTTGGTGGGGTGTTGAGGGGAGTTGGGAGAGGGAAGATAGAAAGGAGGGAAAGAAAAGGTGTAACATCGATTGATTGAAGGTTTTGATCTCTTCTTTTGATCCAACAGTTTTATTTAAGATGATCAAATCCTATAGTTAAAATTTCGCAAGCACATAAGATTCTTTAACCTGGTACCATACCTATCCCTCTCCCATTTCTTTATTCCATTAATTGTAAATATAATTATGCTATAATGTGTACATATGTAACATAGTTTTCGCATGCTTCTATCACCTGTTTTATTACCATCAATTAGTTTATTTTGTTTTTAGTAAGTAGTTTCATTTCGTACATGTTTTAATTGCTTTAATAAATTGAAATAGTAGAGAGTAACTTAGATTTTTTACCCCAAGTTCAAGCATGTTAGTTGACCTAGCTTAGTAATTAGGATTAAAAATATTCATTTTAATTAAATTAATTAGGCACATAATATGTATAAATAATAGTATACAACAAGAGTTTGGTCTGGAAAGACCGATTCTGCTGGGGCATTTTGGAGGTGCCTAACACCTTCCCCAAGCATAACTTGATACTTGCCTAGCAATTTAGGCAGATCTGCCATCAGTTTGAAGTTAGTTTAGTCTACCTCCTGCAAAGGAGTGATCTCATTTGTGGGTCCTACACCTTAATATAGGTGGCGATACCTTATCATTTGTTTACCCTCCTCAGACAGAGTGGATACGGTCAAATGGTGGTGACACCTTGACCCCCCCCCCCTTAGGTGCCTCCCAATGGGACTGCAATGCCTTGTTGGCATAATGGAGATCCCTTGAACCTTCAATATATAAAAAGGGAAAATGAACTCTGTCTAGAAGCATATGCTAGCGCTTCCTTGAGTCTGTCTCTCTCCTCCCCCTATGAAATGACACAACTACCTCTTTTGTTGGAAGAGGAGGAAAGAGACTCAAAGAGTGCTAATGTACACTTCACTCTTGGACAGAGAACTCTATACCATATAAAAAATTATAATACATTAACTGTCTAGGAGTATAGCATATGCTAGTGCTCACTGTGTCTATCTTTCTCCTCCCCTCCCTTAAAATGACCTCTCTACCCCTTGAAATGATTCTTTTCCAAGGCACGCATTGGGTGTTTCTTGGGAGAGAAGGCTATCGTCCGAAACAAGAAACACTCTCTCCCCAAAAAATAAATAAATAAAGGGGAAAAGTATCCTAAAAGGTAACATGGCTTCTATGCCCAAACACAGAGGATGGCGAAATGACCGCCACAACCCTCATGAAACGCAAAAATCCCACATTTGTTGATACTTATGCAGACACTCCCATTGGACCTGCTCTGGCATAGGGGCTACACTGCCTTTTAGTGAACCCTCTCCCAAAAAGTAATATGTTTATTTTTTTAAGATTTGGTTCGATTTTTAGTTTTGATTGGTCTAATTGATTTTTATCACTTTATTAAGAATTTGATTTGTTTTTCTCCAAAAGATTTCAGTTGGTCGGGCTAGTTTGTGCTAGAATTTGACACTAGAAGACTAGAAGTCTAGAACACTTTAAACCATATTTTTAGGGTTTTTCTGAGCAAATAGCTTCTCCCATCTTCAAAGCTTCAATGGATAAACAAATTGTGGCGATCCCTCATTTCTTCAAAGCTTTAATGGCTGCGATCTTTGGCCCCAATACGGGGCTATTTGAAACCATGATAGATGATATAATGTCTACTGGGAATGAGTGGCGATCACACGCGGAGAGGTTATATCTCCTTTGCTGCAACTACGATAATCACCATGATAGGTTGTGTGTTAAGCTGAATCGTCTTCTCGAATCGTCCCCTGACGTGGAGCTCCGGGCCATGTATGCACTTCTCCTTCAGAAGCAGTTCACTGAAGGTGACTGCTGCTTTATTCAGAAAGAACTTAGTGCTGATACGCAATCAAATATTAAATCAGTTCTTCTTTGTTGCATCTTTAAAGAACGTAACAGGAAGATGTTGAAGATACTCTCTGATACTGTGGCGGTATTAGGTTCGACGATATTTCTCAGTGGGGGATGGCCGGACCAATTGCCCTTTATATTCACTTTCCTCAACTCTCATTCCAGTCAACGTCAGGAGTTTGCTCTTCTGATATTTTCCGACTTGTTCAAGTTCTTCCCGGAAACCCTCAACTTAATGCTGTACATGGTGGTAGCTCTTTTTCCCCACCATACTACTGTAGACGAGATATTAAACAGGTTTTTTCTAGATACCTCAAAATCTTATGAGATATGTTTAGCTGCGGTTGCCATTCATTGTAATGTCTATGCATTTACGTAGTCATCTAGCGTTGGTCGGTACCATAAATCAAAGGTGGCCATGTTAGGTTTTTCTTTGAACTATTATACAAGAATGAAGACACTTATGTCAACAAAAAATGACACAGTTGATAGGTTCAACAACTATAGATATTCATTTTCTTAGTGGAAACATAGAGAGATTTGTCACTTGAGTTAGAAGAACAATGTCTGCGCAGTTTGTACCTGAGTTCTTGAGGAAGATGATAGGTTTTCTATTGACTGGTCTGATAGATGTCCAAGAGGACCCCGTTTGATTGATTGCCGATAGACCATATGACAGATATGAAGAATCATATAGATATGAGAACTCTTATGTGGGCTTAACTGACACTGATTGACCCATTGGACCCAAGAAAATAAGGAACACTCTAATTAGGAAACTCCTACCCCCTTTTCTATTGTGGGAGTGGAATAAGGTGTAGGGATTCTATTATAAATTTCCTGCAGCAGTCACTGACATAAAAAAGCATTGCTTTCTCACAAGATCAAGTGCAGAGATAGAGAGAAAACCCCAGAGTAAAAGACTGCAGAAGATCTCAGTAGAAGGACTTCTATTACGTGGTTCTTCATCACAGATCGTGGGGCAAACGGATCATGGGGAAAACTTCAACTATGGTTTAGGGACTCTATTCACGCTCGATAGGTATGTGATTGATTCCTACTATTATTCATTTTTGTATTCTATATACTATTGGTTATTCATATAATTCTAAAGTTTAGAATCACTAATAATTGGTATTAGAGCCAACCCTATGGTGCTAGAATCAAGAAAATTAATTTTAAAATATATTTTTTATGGGGTTTGGGTTCTAATTCATAGAAATCACTATTTTATTTTCGCTCAACAGTCCCTGATGAGAAAATTTTCTTCATGAAAGTTATAGAGGATGAGAAGACAATTGTGAGATTATCTAGGTTTTTGTTGAATACCTCAAAATCCTACTAGATACATTTAGCTGCGGTTGCAATTCATTGTAATGTCTATGTATTTATGCACTCATCTAGCATTGGTCGGTACCATAAATCAAAGGTTGCCATATTAATTTTTTCTTTGAATTGTTAGACAATAATGAAGATGCTATGCTCAACAGAAAATGGCGCAATTGATAGCTTCGACAACTAAAGATATTCATTTTCTTAGTGGAAACACAGAGAGATTTGTTACTCGAGTGTTGAGAAATTTTAGAAGATTTTATAATGAGGGCTTACACGAATCGCCTTGCCTTTGATCTTCTAGTTATACTTTTTGAGAAAGAGGTCATACCTGTTGAAATCTTTGAGCAGGATCTATAGAATTTAAGAAAAACAATGCCTCTATAGTATGTACCCGAGCTCCTGAGGAAGATGATAGGTTTTCTATTGACTTGGCTGATAGATGTCTACGAGGACCCCGTTTGGTTGGTTGTCGATAGACCATATGAAGGATATGAAGAATCATATAAATGTTAGGATTCTTATGTAGGCTTAACTGACACTGATTGACCAATTGGGCCCAAGAGAGTAAGGACCACTCTAATTATAAAACTCCTAGCCCTTTTCTATTGTGGGAGTGGAATAAGGTTTAGGAATTCTATTATAAATAGAATATTGACGGTCCCTGTAGCCGTTATTGACACAAATATTTTGGGAGCAATGTTTTCTCACAAGAGCAAGTGCAAAGATGGAGAAAAAACCCTAGAGTAAAAGATGCAGAAGATCTCAGTAGGAGGACTCGTATTGCATGGTTCTTCATCACAGATCGTGGGGCAAACGGTTAATGGGGCAAACTTCAACTATGGTTTAAGGACTCTGTTCATGCTCAATAGGTATGTGATTGATCCCTACTATTATTCATTTTTGTATTCTTTATACTATTGGTTATTCACATGATTCTAAAGTTAGAATCCCTAATAATTAGTATTAGAGCCAATCCTATGGTGCTAGAATCAAGAAAATTAATTTTTAAAATATTTTTTATGGGTTTTGGGTTCCAATTCATGGAAATCACCATTTTACTCTCGCTCAACAGTCCCTGATGAGAAAAATTTTCTTCACAAAAGTTATAGAGGACGAGAAGACAATTGCGATATTATCTATGTTTTTGTTGAATACCTAAAAATCCCACGAGATACATTTGGCTGCGGTTGCAATTCATTGTAATGTCTATGTATTTATGCACGCATCTAGCATTGGTCTGTACCATAAATCAAAGGTGACCATATAAATTTTTTTTGAACTGTTAGACAATAATGAAGATGCTATGCTCAACAGAAAATGGCACAGTTGATAGCTTCGACAACTAGAGATATTCATTTTCTTAGTGGAAACATACAGAGATTTGTTACTCGAGTGTTGAGAAATTTTAGAAGATTTTATAATGAGGGCTTGCACGAAGTGCCTTGCCTTTGATCTTCTAGTTATACTTTTTGAGAAAGAGGTCATACCTACTAAAATCTTTGAGCAGGATCTATAGAATTTAAGAAAAACAATGCCTCTATAGTATGTACCCGAGCTCCTGAGGAAGATGATAGGTTTTCTATTGACTTGGCTGATAGATGTCTAAGAGGACACTGTCTCGTTGGTTGTCGATAGACCGTATGACGGATATGAAGAATCATATAAATGTTAGGACTCTTATGTAGGCTTAACTGACACTGATTGACCAATTGGGCCCAAGAGAGTAAGGACCACTCTAATTATAAAACTCCTAGCCCTTTTCTATTGTGGGAGTGGAATAAGGTTTAGGAATTCTATTATAAATAGAATATTGACGGTCCCTGCAGCCGTTATTGACACAAATATTTTGGGAGCACTGTTTTCTCACAAAAGCAAGTGCAGAGATAGAGAGAAAACCCCATAGTAAAAGACTGTAGAAGATCTCAGTAGAAGGACTCGTATTGCGTGGTTCTTCATCACAGATCGTGGGGCAAACGGTTCGTGGGGTAAACTTCAACTATGGTTTAAGGACTCTGTTCATGCTCAATAGGTATGTGATTGATCCCTACTATTATTAATTTTTTTATTCTATATACTATTGGTTATTCATATGATTCTAAAGTTAGAATCCCTAATAATTAGTATTAGAGCCAATCCTATGGTGCTAGAATCAAGAAAATTAATTTTAAAATATTTTTTATGGGTTTTGGGTTCCAATTCATGGAAACCACCATTTTACTCTCGCTCAACAGTCCCTGATGAGAAAATTTTTCTTCACAAAAGTTATAAAGGACGAGAAGACGACGAGAAGACAATTGCGATATTATCTAGGTTTTTGTTGGATACCTCAAAATCCTACGAGATGCATTTGGCTGCGGTTGCAATTCATTGTAATGTCTATGTATTTATGCACTCATCTAGCATTGGTCGGTACCAAATCAAAGGTTGCCATATAAATTTTTTTGAACTGTTAGACAATAATGAAGATGCTATGCTCAACAGAAAATGGCACAGTTGATAGCTTCGACAACTAGAGATATCCATTTTCTTAGTGGAAACATAGAGAGATTTGTTACTCGAGTGTTGAGAAATTTTAGAAGATTTTATAATGAGGGCTTACACGAATCGCCTTGCCTTTGATCTTCTAGTTATACTTTTTGAGAAAGAGGTCATACCTGCTGAAATCTTTGAGCAGGATCTATAGAATTTAAGAAAAACAATGCCTCTATAGTATGTACCCGAGCTCCTGAGGAAGATGATAGGTTTTCTATTGACTTGGTTGATAGATGTCTAAGAGGACACCGTCTGGTTGGTTGTCGATAGACCGTATGACGGATATGAAGAATCATATAAATGTTAGGACTCTTATGTAGGCTTAACTAACACTGATTGACCAATTGGGCCTAAGAGAGTAAGGACCACTCTAATTATAAAACTCCTAGCCCTTTTCTATTGTGGGAGTGGAATAAGGTTTAGAAATTCTATTATAAATAGAATATTGATGGTCCCTGCAGCCGTTATTGACACAAATATTTTGGGAGCACTATTTTCTCACAAAAGCAAGTGCAGAGATAGAGAGAAAACCCCATAGTAAAAAATTATAGAAGATCTCAGTAGAAGGACTCTTATTATGTAGTTCTTCATCACAGATTGTGGGGCAAACAGTTAGTGGGGTAAACTTCAACTTTGGTTTAGAGACTCTATTCACGCTCAATAGGTATGTGATTGATCCCTCCAATTATTCATTTTTGTATTCTATATACTATTGGTTATTCACATGATTCTAGAGTTTAGAATCACTAACAACTGGTATCGGAGCCAACCCTATGGTGCTAGAATCAAGAAAATTAATTTTAAAACATTTTTTATGGGGTTTGGGTTCTAATTCATGAAAATTACCGCTTTACTCTTACTTAACAATCCCGAATGAGAAAAATTTCTTCTTGAAAATTGTAGAGAACGAGAAGATGATTGCAATGTTATTTAAGTTTTTACTGGATACCTCAAAATCTTATGAGATACGTTTATCTGTGGTTACCGTTCATTACAATGTCTATGCATTTATGCACTCATCTACCGTTGGTCGGTACCATAAATCAAAGGTGGTAATGTTAGATTTTTTTCTTTGAACTATTAGACAAGAATGAAGACGCTTATGCTCAACAGAAAATGACATAGTTGATAGCTTTGCCAACTAGAGATATTCGTTTTCTTAGTGAAAACGTAGAGAGATTTGTTACTTGAGTGTTGAGAATTTTAGAAGATTTTACAACGGGGGCTTACATGAAGCGTCTTGCCTTTGAACTTTTAATTACCCTTTTGAGAAAGAGTCATTCTTGCTGAAATCTCTGAGCAGGATCTGTGGAATTTAAAAAGTACAATGCCTACGCAGTCTATACCTGAGTTCCTGAAGAAGATGATAGGTTTTCTATTGATTGGTTTGATAGATGTCCAAGAGGACCCTGTCTGGTTGATTGCCGATAGATTATATCACAGATATGAAGAATTATATAAATATTAGGACTCTTATGTAGGTTTAACTGATACTGATTGACCAATTGAGCCCAAGAGAATAAAGACCACTCTAATTATAAAACTCCAAGCTATTTTCTATTGTGGGAGTGGAATAAGGTTTATGGATTCTATTGTAAATAGAATAATGATGGTCCCTACAACCGTTATTGACATAAATATTTTGGGAGAACTACTTTCAAGAGTAAGTGCAAGATAGAGAGAAAACCCCAAAGTAAAAGATTGTAGAAGATCTCAGTAGAAGGACTTCTATTGCATGGTTTTTCATCATAGATCATGGGGTAAACGGTTTGTGGGGTAAACTTTAACCTTAGTTTAGGGACTTTATTCACGGTCAACAGGTAATGTAATTGATCCCTACTATTATTTATTCTTGTATTCTATACACTATAGGTTATTCACATGATTCTAGGGTTTAGAATCCCTAAAAATTGGTATCAGAGCCAACCTTATGGTGCTAGAATCAAGAAAATTAATTTTAAAATGTTGTGTTTATTGGGTTTGAGTTGCAATTCATGGAAATTACCATTTTACTCTCACTCAACAGTCCCGAATGGGAAAAATTTCTTCACGAAAGTTGTAGAGGACCAGAAGACGGTTGTAATAGTATCCAGATTTTTGTTGGATACCTCAAAATCTTATGAGATACGTTTAGCTGTGGTTGCCATTCATTGTAATGTCTATACATTTATGCACTCATCTAGCGTTGGTCGGTACCATAAATCAAAGGTGGTCATGTTAGGTGTGACACTCTACTTTTAAAACCTAGTTTACTTACACGGTTGACCTGGTTTAACCATGCAGGACTCGAACCAGAGAGGGTTAAGGCGGGTTCCCTGTGGACCATGATGGCGAGGGTGACTTTGAACACAGGTTGGCCAGACAAGTCCGAGTCAGTGCCAGAGGAGACGGGTGTACCCAAGCCGTGTATATGCACATATCATATGGCCATGTACAGGTAATACTAGTATCTAGCTGTATCCTAAAGTGTATACGTATTATATATTTCGTACCGAGAGTGAGATACATGCCGAGAGTCAAATTCAATCTAAATCTCAATTGTTTGGCTAAGTTTCGACCAACAGGTGGACGGTCACAGGCGGACGAACCTGCCCACCTGTGTGATCCACCCATGTGGCTACTAGATATTCTCTAGTATAAATAGTACTTATTGTGTTTTTTCTTTTTTCTCATTTAATGCATTAAAGAGTTGGTGAGAAGAGTAAAGAAGAGAGAGAAAAGAAAGGAAGAAAAAGAGAACGAAGAAGAAGAAAGGGAAAGAAAAGGAGAAAGAAATGATTTTAAGCGACGCCGAGGTTTGATCTTCTCATTCCGGCACCGAAAAAGTGATCCCCAACACAAGACCTACGATTTGAGGTGAGCGAAAGCTATACTTCTTAAACTTTCACCAAACCCCAAGTGAAACCCTTGATTTGGGTAGAGATTCCTTGAGATCTTGTAAATCTCACTTGAGATGATGAATCTAAGGTTTAATAGATGGTCTATGTGTTGATTTTGAAGGTTTAAAGAAGTGTTTACAAGATTTGAGAAGCATTGGTGATTTCTTGAGTTAAAAGGTGATTTTGGGGTTTTGGAAGAGTTCTTGAGCAAAGAAGGCAAGATTGCTTTTCAATCCTTAAATCTAACTTAGATCTATGTTAGAATCATCTTATAAGACCTTAGATGTATGAAAAATGTGATTGGAAGAGCCCCATTTGGTTTTCCCAAGGTTGTAGAACGTTTCAAAGAAGAAAATAAATTTTTGCCCCCACAGGTGGGCGAAGCCGCCCGCCTAAGGATGCCCACCTATTGGGGCAGCACCTCATTTCCCATAGGCAGGCGAGGACCGACAGGCGAACCCACCCGCCTGAGGGGGCCCACTGGTTGAACCGATGGGCTATCGGGCTCGCCTGTGAAGACCGGTGGACGAAGACAGGTGGGCTGTCTGGCCCACCTGTTGGCCCACCAGTTGGATTTTTTAGCCCGAATGGGCCCATAACGGGCGGGTAACCTTCTTTTATGATTTTAAACATGATTTAAACATCAAACATCATTAGTTTTGACCCCAAAGTGGTGAAATGCTAACCTCGTTCGCTTATTATAGGTTCCACTAGAATTTACATTTCTCACACCGGATCTCACCCGTACCAAACGTGAGCTTTTGTACCCAATAGGTAAGTGGGGAGAGGACATTTGAATTTATTTTTAGGCTTATTTTTGCATCATTAAATTGTATCTAGACTAGCCATGTCATCATGCAAATTATATGTAGATTAGTCATCCTCGTATGCCGGTCGCACGCATTGCTTGTGCATTCTAAACAAATGATTTATGATATGTGTGTTGTGCTTTACATTATCAATGATAAATGATTGATGTGCTTATGTGATGAACAGTTGGATTACTGTGCATGATGCATTATTAGACTAGACACCGTAGTTGACTTGAAAACGAGTGCATTGGTGGCCTGTAGTATGGGACGCGATGGTACTATGCAATCATACTTTGTCATATAGGAGTATGCGGTTTAGGATTATCATTTTTCGTGCTACGACCCTTCCCAACAGGGGTTGAGGTGTTGGGTTATCACTTGGGAGGAAGCAGTGGTCGCGGTTGTCGAGTCACTATGGCGGTTAGACATACGCCCGGCTGGTCATTAGGATAGTCAGTAACCTCAGTGGTATATTCAAGAGGGCCAATCGTACTGCTTTTAAATTGCTGGGGTTAACATCTTTACTTTTCTGTCATTTACTTTTATATTGAGAGCCGGTAGTTGGCATGCTTTACTTTTCTGAGTACTCACGATGGGTCTTCTCCGGCAACCCTATGGGCGTATCGTGGGATAGAGTTTACGGCTCGTACCCTAGGCATACGCGCAATGTGATTGTAAGTAGCACACAACCTAAGACTTAGTAATATCGTTTAGGTGGATAAGATTTAAAATGAATTGCATAGCATATAGTGCATATGGATGTGGCTGTTTGTGTGGTCTTTCTTTTCACTTATTGAGCTCATGAGCTCATCCCACGTGCATACTTATTTTAGATGATTTTATAGGTCACCCACCTGAAGATCAGGAGTCGGGCCCCACTGTCGAGTTTTTTGTTGAGGATTGGTGGGTCCCCGAGGAGTATGAGCACGGTGCTGATTATATGTGCAAGGGCTGTGCTGCGGGACTGCAGTAATGACACCATACAGGATTTTACTTTTTGATTCTTTTGATGACCTCCCCTTTTGTGTACTTGATACGTAAATTGTTATTCTTTTTACGTAAATATCATGCCTGCGGGCCCACATGTACTTAGCTATATACTACAATTTGGGTATCAAGTATATTGGGGATATTTACAGGTAATTTAAGTCTTCCGTTGAACTTTTGAACACTTATCTTAGATGTGGGTATGCTGTGGTGGGGTACTGTATCAGATGATCCTGGCAGGTTTGGGTTAACCGGAGTTAACTCGGTCACCGATCCGGTTCTGTGTAAACAGGGTGTGACAATGGTGATATCAGAGCCTGATGCTCTATCCACTCACAGCATACCATTTAGACCCCATAGAATCCATAATAGGAAATGGGGTTGGGTAAATGTAAAAACTTTAAAGAATTAAAAGCAAAAAAAAAAAAAAAATGATGGTTGCATTTAATTATTGCATTTCATGGCATGCATTAGAGAAAGTTTGCTTGGAATAAATAAAAGATTAGTTATTTGATTGCATAACCCATCGAGTACGGATTTAACAAAATTTCGACAGCATAACAACGCTAAAACAAGGTTTTCCAAAATTTTCAAATAGAAGCACCTGATAGACAATATACATATATGAATAAGCATAATCAACAGAGGCTAACTAACGTTGTTACAACTATATTACAATAAGTTTATCAAGCATAAAAAACTAACTAAAAGTCACCAACAACATCAGAACACCATACTAGCAAGTCCAAATTTCAGAGAAAAGTATAAAAATAATATATATAGTCCACCATAAACACATAAACAACAGAGACAAGTAAAAGTTGATTAGGATAGGCAGGTAAGTTCCTCAGAGACCCTCATCATCATCTAGCTCTACTACTCTATCCCTCCTAGGCCTCAATTTAACTTTGACCCGGCGATCGTAGTGATCAAACCTCGCATTCACTAGTTGCACATCCCTCCAGAGTTGGGTAAAGTCTGCTGAAATAGCATTGGCCGTTGTGTCTAAATCCTCGCTCAATCTTAGGAAGGAATTCTCTAATGTAGCCTGCCTTTCTAAGATATTTTCCTCTCTAGAAGCACTCTCATCTAGTCTTCTCAAAAGATGATCTTGCCCATCTTTCAAGGCCCTCATACTGAACATCATACTCTCAAAGTCAAATGCGCCACTCTCAGGTGGTGGGGCTCTATGCTGTGGGTCTGTAGCCCTAGCAAAGTCAGGATCAACATCTCTCGAATCAAGAGGCTCCTCCTCGAGGACATCCTCATCCAGAAAGTCCTCCTCCTCGAAATTGAGGAACATAATCCTCATCCTCCTCACTATTTTCCTCCTCCTCCATGTGGACATCCTCCCTATGGACATTCCCCCTATTCCTGCCTCCTGCCTCCTTGAGCTCCTGCCCTCTGAGGTACATCCATAAGAGCTTGGAGACCCATCCTGCGTAGGTTTTCCCTGTTAAATTTGTCTACTAGGGTCTTTCCCTCCTCACCACTCAAATCCACCCCAAAGACCTTGAAAACCCTGGTAAGGGTCCTACCATATGGGAAACCTCCATCCTCAGAATGTGTGGCATGATGCTCTATAGTCTTAAGTATAATGTAGGGCAGGCATAAATGTTCGGAACCTCCCTCCAAGGCCATGTAAATGTAGAAGGCTATGTAGGCTGCCATGAAGCCCACTTGGTTCCTATGACCTCCTCTAGGGAGCAAATTAAACTGAACCAAGCGAGCAAATACACGAGCCTCCAGGTTGAATGTCATCTCAGAATCTGGACGCACCTTGCTGCCACTAATGGTCTCGTAAATGTGGTCTTGCATCTCCGAACTTAAGGATGGGCCCACGGGCTTACTCCTTGGGGGGCTATAGAATTGATGCCCAACTGATGACATAACTAAAACACTAGCAAGAGTGTCCATAGTCAAACAAATGTTCACTCCCTTCACCATGCTGGTGATTGAGTACTCCCCATACTAGTAAGAGACCTCCAAATTACAATAAAACCTTCGAACCAGGTGTTTATAGCATGGGCGGTCAATGTTAAGGATGGACTGCCAACCCAGTGCAGTAAACCTCACTTGCAGTTGAATCTTGTTGAAATCATAAGTTACCACGATTTTCTCCATCATCATAGACTTCTTTAGAAAGGTCTGCCAATTCGTTTCTACCCTCAAACTCCGGAAGAGTCCCTCATCATAGTCTGGAGGATCTATGGGGGCATGTCCTTGTTACCGTGTACGAAGGGTTGGGGAAGTAGTCCCTACACCCTTCCATTTTGAAGTTGTGGCCCTACGTCTATTGGAAGAGGATGCGGGTTCCTTGCCCTTGCGAGAAGACATCCTAGTAAGAAAAGAGAAGAAATAGTGATAAGTAAAATTTTTGCATGACAAAGGAAGTAAACAGGAGAGTGAGCAAGCACATGTAAATGCACCTAAATACATAATGTGGATCATTATAAAAAGAGGAGTGGTTAAGCCATGGAGAAATAAATAGGAGGAAACCCCCAAACATGGCATCCACTAGTATGTTGTAAAATAGAAGAGTGATAAAGGAGTATAAAGCATGGCAAGTGAGAAGTGATGGGAAGTCTCATAAGAATTTCCTCAAGTGGGGTAATTGGTGTCAAATGATGGAAAGCCCCAATTTCAATGTGCAAGTTCAATCCAAGAGAATGAAAATCCCATAAAAGTGTAGAACTTGAAGCTTACATGTCAATGATAGTAATACCAATCATTATACAACCAAGAATATGCAAAAAATTTCTATTATGACATTGAGGTGCAAGGAATGAGAGAGATTCAAAGTTGTTCACAAGTATGGATTCAAAGTGTAAGTCAAATATCATTGCACCAACAATTAATGGTAAGTGATTCAAAGTTGTTCACAAGTATGGAATGAAGTGAAGAGAATCATAGAAACCCCAGAAATTTTTTTTCTTCAAGAAACCTAACACAAAAGAGATGGATTTTCATAGAAAAGAGATGGAATTGCAAGCATATACAAGTTTCCATGATCTTTCCAACAATGTAAGTGCAAATCAAGGATAAGAAATACCATTTGAGTTGTTAGTTGGGGAGAAAAGGGTAGAGATAGAAGAAAACCCCAAATTGGAGAAATTAGGGCTCAGTTTGGGATTTTCTCTCATAGATTGGGTAGTGAAGCCCAAAACTATGAATGAGTCACAAAGGAAGCATCATATTTGTCACACCCCGTTCACACTGAACCGGAGCGGTGACCGAGTTAACACCGGTTAACCCAAACCTGCCAGATCATCGACATCAGATTCCACCACAAAGATACGCACAACTAACATAAGTTCATCAGATCAGCGGAAGACTAAGTTTTACCTGTGAATAAATCCCATATACTTGATATCCGAATTGTGATACAATAATTATATACATGTGGGCCCGAAAGCATGATAATTACACAATAAAAGTACAATTCATATATCAAGTATATATAGGAAATCATCAAAACAATCAGAGTACACAGCTCTGCTCGGTATCAAGGTGGAGCTCACTCGGCATCAAGGGTTGTGCCCACCGGCATCACATAGAAGAGCTCACTCGGCCTCGAAGTGGAGCTCAAAGACGGGCCCCAAAGGTGGAGCTCACTGCCTCGTAATCGCTGTCCAAGAAGAGCCTCGCGACGAGCAACAGCGGTTCTAACTCCTCAGGGGTCCATCACCTCTTCAGAAACTCGACTGTGGGACCCACCCCATGCCCCTCGATGTATGACCAGAAAAACATCTAAAAGGGTGTACACGTGGATGAGCTCACTAGCTCAAAGTAGAAAGATGGACCACACAAGAGTCCACACATCACAACACATCATATACACTACATGCCATGCTATACATTTTAAATCACATCCACCTAAGCAACATTACTAAGTCCTTGGTTTTAGTGCTACTACAACCACAGTGCGCGTATACTCCGGGTACGAGCCGTGAACTCCCTCCCGCGATACACCCATAGGGCTATCGGAGAAGGCCCACCGTGAGTACTCGGAATAGTAAAGACAATGCCGTCCACCGGCTCTCAACAGAAATGTAAATGACTGAAAATAAAGGTGCTGACTCCAGCAATTTAAAAGCAGTACGATTGGCCCTCTTGAATGTACCATCGGGGTTGCCGACTGTCCTACATGACCCGTCGGGCGTAATGCCTAACCGCCATGGTGTCCGACAACCGCGACCCCTGCTTCCCCCCAAATGATAACCCAACACCTTAACCCCTGTTGGGAAGGGTCGTAGTACGGGATGGTGAAAATCCTAATACCGCATGCTCCTATATGACAATAGTACGATTGTATAGTGCCTCCGTGTCCAATTCCACGGGCCACCGATGCATTCGTTTCCAAGCCGACTATGGCATCTAGTCTATCAATGCATCATGCACAATGATGTCCACAATCAACATATAAACATCTCATTTAATTGGCAATTGAAAAGTAAACATAGCACATATGCACATCAATATGTGGAATGACTAGACTACATAGCATATTCATGATGGCATGACTAGACTAGATATATTTAAATGAATGCCAAACAATACCTTGAAACAAGGCCAAACGTCCTCTCCCCACTTACTCAGAAGGCATAAGGATTCCCATTCGACGGTGAGATCCGTCTGAATCGGGTAGGATTTGGTGAACCTAACATAATTGAGCGAGGTTAGTACTTCACCATTTTAGGATCAAAATTAATGAAATACGATGTCAAAATCGTGTTTAAAACGTCAAAAGAAGGTCACACGTCCGATTTGGGTTCGATCGGACATAAGGATCACCTTCGGGCCACACGGTGGGTCGACAGTGGGTAGTCTGCCCACCGGTATACCCACCGGTTGGGACCGGGGTAGGGCCTCCGTTGTACCCGCGGTTGGGCCCAGGCCCCGCCTCTGTGGGTACCCACAGGTAGGGGCCCACCGTTGTACCCACTGGTCTTGGCGGAAACACCTGCTTCTTCCCAACTTTCTCCATTCTTTGGGGATTCAAATGGGGCTTTTCCCCACCCATTCTTCACACCTTCAAGGTCCTATAGGATGGTTCTAACCTAGATCTAGGTTAGATTCAAGTGAGGGAAACCATCTTACCTTCTTTGCTCAAGAACGACTTCAAACCCTCCAAATCACTTCAAACCCACAATGCTTCTTCTACCTTGTCAATATCTCTTCAAATCCTTCAAGATCAACACATAAATCATCTATTAAACCTTAGATTCATCATTCCAAAGGGGATTTACAAGATCTCAAGAAACCATACTCGAATCAAGGGTTTAAAGCTTGGATATGGTGAATGTTCACAAAACCCAACTTTTCTTACCTCCAACTGTAGATCTAGAGTTGAAGATCACTCTCCCGGACCGGAATGGGAAGATCGAGCTCGCGCCGCTGAAATCCTCTTTCTTCCTCTTCCTTCTCTTCCTTTCTTCTTCCCTTTCTTTTCTCTCCTCTTACTCTTCTCACCAACGACGGGGTAATAAATGGAAAGAAGAGAAAATCATAAAGCTTTATATATAATTCCTAATAAGTGAACAGTGCACATGGATGGGTCACTCAGGTGGGTGGGTGTACCCACCTGTCCTACCCACCTGAGGGCCAAAACTTGGGATTTTGATCGGCTTCGGGCCTCGCGCAACCCCACCCTGTGCATACAATGTAGCATACGTATATACCTTAAAATACGGATATAATACATGTTTTATCAGTACATGGCCTTATGGTAGGTGCATGTACACGGCTTGGGCACTCCCGTCTCTTCTGGCACTGGCTCGGTCTTGTCGGGCCAGCCGGTGTTTAAGGTCACCCGTGCCATCATAGCCCATAAGGAACCCGCTCTAATTTCCTCTGGCTCGGTTCCTGCATAGTTAAATCGGTTCAACCGCTTAATCAGACCGGGTTTAAAAAGTAGGGTATTACATCCATCGTCCTGAGAATAATGTAGGGGAGGCACAAGTGCTCGCCGCCTCCCTCTGCGGCCGTGAAAATGCAGAATGCAATGAAAGCCGCCATGAAACCCACCTGGTTCCGATGGCCTCCTCTGGGGAGCAGGTTGAACTGGACCAACCGGGTGAATAGACGAACCTCAGGGTAGAAGGATGTCTCGGACTCCAGACGGTTACTGCTGCCGCAGATGGTCTCGTAGATGAAGTCCGGTGTCGCCAGGCTCATGAACGGTCCCTGAGGCTTACTCCCGGGGATCGAGTATCGGTGTCTCGCCGCCGATATACCTGTGATATCGCCAAGGTGCTCACCGTCAACTGGATGTCCTCCCCCTTCACCAAGCTGCTGATGGTGAACTCCCCGTACGGATACGACACCTCCAGGTTACAATAGAACCGACGGACGAGCTGCTCGTAGCACGGTCGGTCTACATGAAGAATAGAATCCCAACCCAATGCTGAGAATCTCTCCTGAAGCCTAGCCTTGTGGAAGTCCTCGACTACCATGGTCTTCTCCATCATCACTGACCCTTTCAGGAAGTTGGGCCGCTTAGGTCTGCCTCCGCACTAAGGAAGTGCTCGTCATAGTCCAAGGGTCGACCGGTAGGTGCGGTCTCCCCGCGAGGAGCTGAAGAGCTGGTCTCCGCACTCTTCCGCTTAGAAGCGGTGGTCTTGCGTCTAACGCCAGAGGAAGATGGTCCTGCGTCGTGACGACATCCTGGCAATAAGAAAAGAAAGTAGGGTTAGTACAGAAAGGAAAATGACAGCAGCATTAAAAAGGGGAAATCCAAAACCCAGTTCATGCAAAACGGGAACGGTGACAATCTAGGAACGATAGGAAACCTATGACATGAAGCACGGTAGTTGACAACGCATAGAAACATGCCAAAACAGTAAAATGACAGCAAAAGGAAAGAGCATGAATACACGGGAGGATTTGATTTCAATGCACCAACTCATTCATAATGAAGTAAAAGCTTGAAACCCTAGGTCTAGAACGAAATGCCATAGTAGCGGGATCATGAAAGTGCAAGAACATACCCAAATAGACTATGGAGTTCCATGAATACAAGTATGGGATGAAAATCAAGGAAACCAATACAAAAAGAGGGATTTTCATAGAAATACATGGGGATTCCAAGCATAATGGAGGATTCATGAAATCTAAAGCATATCTAGTGTAAATCAAATGGAATGCATCACAAAGGAGTCATCAATTGGAGAAAAGAGTGAGAATTGAAGAAATCCCCAAATTTGGAAACCTAGGGCACGAACTGGGGTTTTCTCCAAATGGAGAGATGAAATTTCTATAAACTACAAATGACCACAGTAGAAGCATTACAATCACATGGTAATACTATTCTATGGTGAAAAATATGAAAAGGAAACCTAGAAAGTAAACCTTATGCATGCATTCTACCCAAATGGAAATTCTGAAAAAGGAAGAAGGAGGAACTTACTTGAATGAGGGTGAGTTGACTCTTCTCTAAAGCGCCGAGTGGATGAGTAGACTCGCGAGTAGAAGCGCCGAGGAGACCTCCAAGATCGCCCAAGGAAGAAAGGAAGAAAGAGAAAGGAGATGGGGAAAGAGACAAGACAGGGCACCGTTCGTGTTTTTACACGGGCAAGACCGACGGGTACAACCGACGGGCCCGTACCCGCCGGTGCCACTCGCCGGTGTGAGGTACTAGGACCGGCGGGCTCAACCGGCGGGCCCCTACCCGCCGGTGCATCCCACCGGTTGTGGCAGTTGGGAAATTTTGAAATTTTTTTTTTTTTCTTTTTCCCTTCTCTCCTCCTAGCATGATTCATTGATTTTCACTATTGACATTCTTCCTATGATTAATGTGCTATGGTCAAGTGGGACCATTGACATATCTGTTGGGGCCTTTGCCCTGTATCTTGGGATTGAGCTGCGATTATTTACAGGCTATCATACACTACAACACCTCATGTAATGGCATATGATTGTGTGCCGAAATCAATTCTATGGTGTTTAACCAATATGATGTGTGATGTGTTCCAGGTACAGGGATACGATGGTACGTACTAGATCCGGTAGTAATGCCCGAGGTACCTCGCGGGGTCCTCGTCCGGTCGGTCGACCACAAAATCCCAGGAGGTCCCGCCGTGGGGCAAACCTCACCTCCACTACCTCCAGAGACCCTTGGTCGGGTGGGGCACATGGGGACCCACCTATGACTACACTCGACCTCCACCGTTATCACACCGGGAGATGTTGCTACTATAATCCAAAGAGTCCCAACAAGCTTTTCAAAGAACAAATGCTTCAAAGAAAGAAGCATTTATGACGCTATTCAGAACAGCTTGATTTTTCTCAACCGGTCAACCTCCCGGTACTCACTCCACAGACCCCCAGAGGGTCAGGAACGGGACCACAAGTGGTGGGTACACCTCCAATCCCACCATTCGGTGTTCCTCAAAGATGGGATGCCTCCTCTATACTCCTACTATCCCGCCTATGCTCCTAACTTCCCGCGATGTAATACGTCAAGGGTAGTGGAGTCATTCAAGAGGAACTTACCACCGTATTCTCTAAGGTGGGAGGATCCTCCTGAACCGGATCAATGGATCCAAGAATTAGAGAAGATAATTGAGGTGCTTGAGTGCACGGATGCCCAGAAACTTATTTGTGCTGGGTTGCAACTCAAGAAAGAGGCAAATTCTTGGTGGCAAGCCTCCAAGCCTATATTGATGGCTGCTCATCCAGAACCTACTTGGGAGCAGTTCAAGGAGTTGTTTTTGGACAACCATTATCCGCGCAGTTTCAGAGACCGAAAGGAGACTGAGTTCATGGCTTTAACTTAAGGAGGTAAGACTGTCCTTGAGTACCAACAACAATTCGAGAGTTTGTTCCATTTTACCCCAAGGCATATGCAACAGTCAAGAGAAGGCGAAGGTTCCTAAAAGGCCTAAAAGCATCTATTGGGTCTGGCTTGAGGTCTTGATTTGACCGAATATGGCCAGACAGTGTAAGGCCAAGACCATGGAAGATAAGCGAAGGGTGAACAGCCCTCACTCGGACTGTGGAAGAGAACAAATCCATTCCGGATATGGGAAATTCTCCAAGGCATACCGCTGGATCATACAGTTTGGGCCTATGTATAGGCAGCCCTATAGGCCATCCTGCTACCCTCCTAGGCCGCTTGGTGGTTCGGTTCTACCTCTTTTCGCCTCAACACTAGTGTGGCACCCACGGCTCCAAGGCCACCTCGACCTCCATCTACAACGGGTCAAGTGCGAGGGGCCCCGCCCAGCTTCCACGCCTCGATTCGTTGTTCAACCGCCATTCATATGGGCATTATGAAAGACCTGTCGCGCACAGCCTTGCCCTCCAGCAGCCCTCTGCATCAACCTCCCTTACCTCAGGAAAATCAACCGCAGGGAAGGATGTATGCTCTATCGGCCGAGGAAGCTGAGGCTAGTGCAGAAGTAGTAGCAGGTACATTTTAAATTAAGAAATTCATTATGGTTAATATTGATGACCTGCTGAAATTATATGCATTGTTATACTAGGTATCCTACCCATATCAGGCATACCAGCCTATGTTTTATTCGATTCAGGAGCTACTCATTCATTCTCATCTAAAAGATTTGTAGAGAAACTTGGGATGTCACCCAGGATCTTAGACCATGGAATGATTGTTAGTATGCCTACTGGTAAAGTTGCACAGCTTGAAGGAAGTGTATGGGCCGTGCCCAAAGGGAAATTAGTGGAAGAACCTCGATGCACAACTCATTAAGTTTAATATGCAGAATTTTGATGTTATATTGGGTATGGATTGGTTGTCGCTCATCGAGCTAATGTGATCTGTTGAAAAGCTGATAAGGGTGACAGATGACAAGGGGAAAAAATGGGTATACCGAGCGCATCCCATGAAAAGAGTGAAGAAGGTCCTTGTCTCGCTCTTCAAGCGTAAAATTGCTAGAAAGTGGATGTCATGGTTACTTGGCATCGGTATCGGATGTTGATGCAAGGATTACACCTCTAGAAGAGGTAAAGGTGGTCAAAGAGTTTCCGATGTTTTCCTGCATGATCCGATGCATTTACCACCGAAGAGAGTTGAGTTTGCCATAGACTTGACTCGGAGTAGCTCCAGATTCAAGGCTCCATACAGATGGCACCAACTGAATTGAAGGAGTTGCGATGCGCTAGTGAATTATTAGAAAAGGGGTTTATTCGCCAAGTGTTTCACCTTGGGGTGCCCGTGTTGTTTGTCAAGAAGAAGGATGGTAGTTTCGATGTGCATAGATTACCGGAGTTGAATAAGCTAACCATTAAGAACCGTATCCATTGCCACGCATTGATGATTTATTTGATCGCCAGTGGAGCCGTAGTATTTTCAAAGATAGATCTTCGTCCGCTATTATCAGCTCAAGATAAAGAGCAAGGATATACCCAAAACAGCATTTAGGACTCGATACGGTCATTATGAGTTCCTAGTGTTGTCCTTCGGGTTAACCAATGCACCGGCAGCATTCATGGATCTAATGAATCGAGTATTTCAGGATGTGCTCGACAAATGGGTAATTGTTTTCATTGACGATATCTGGATCTACTCCAAGACCGAAGAGGAGCACACTCAACATTTGAGGATGGTGCTACAGAGATTGAGGGATCAACAGTTGTTTGCCAAGTACAGTAAGTGTGAATTTTGGCTTGAACAAGTTGGATTCCTGGGGCACGAGTGTCTAAAGTCGAATCAAGTAGATCCGCTAAAGTAAAAGCAGTAGTGGAATGGGAAAGCCCCAAGAATGTTACTAAAATCAGAAGCTTCTTGGGTTTGGCTGGATATTACCGGCGCTTCATCGAGAATTTTGCTCGAATCTCAGCACCAATGACCAAGTTGACTAAGAAGGGTGTGAAATTCAACTGGGCAGAAGAATGTGAGAAGAGCTTCCAGGAATTGAAAGAAAGGTTGGTGATCGCCTCAGATCGACTATTCCTCAAGGCATGTGGAATGACAGTCTATACCGATGCTTCCAAAATTGGTTTGGGCTGTGTTCTCATGCAACGCGGTAAGGTAATAGCGTATGCATCCCGACAACTAAAGGAGTATGAGAAGAATTACCCCACTCACGATTTGGAACTAGCCGCAGTCATTTTTGCCCTTAAGATCTGGCGATATTATTTGTATGGGGAGAAGTGTGAGATATACAGTGATCACAAAAGCCTGAAATACTTCTTCACCCGTATGATCTCAACATGAGATGAGAAGATGGCTGGAACTCATGAAGGATTATGATCGATATTCAAGATCATCCCGCAAGGCTAATGTAGTGGCGATGCATTGAGTCGAAGACAGCATCGTGTTGCTCTCATACTTAGCAACAGCTCACCACTGGGAAGAGGCGATGCTAATGGATGAAACCCTCTTGTATGAAGGGGTAACCTTAGAGCTTGAGCCTCAACCCGAAAACCTTAAATGGTTGACTGTATCCTTGACGGCTCTACAGGTGCATCCGGCAATTAGGCAAGAGGTGATAATGAAGCAACCTTTGGATCCTGAATTGCAGCGGATCAGAGTTAAGGTTCAAGACCAAACAATGAACGACCAGATTTTACTTTAGCCGTTGATGGGGCATTGATGTTTCGAGATGATTGTGTGTACTGATGATTTGATATACAAGATAAGATAGTGAGAGAAGCACATAGCTCCGAGTACTCACTTCACCCAGGAAGTACCAAAATGTACAAAGACCTCAAACAAAGTTACTGGTGGCCAAGCATGAAAGTCACCATAGCTTTATATGTGGCGACTTGTCTTACCTGCCAGAAAGTAAAAGCTTGGAGGCATCGACCTTATGGTACTCTTCAGCCACTCCCAGTACCAGAGTGGAAGTGGGAAAGGATTACAATGGACTTCGTCACCGGAGTACCAAGTACATCTAAGGGAATGAATGCGATATGGGTGATTGTGGATCGGCTTACCAAGACTGCTCATTTTATTCCTATCAAGACCAAGTTCTCCATGGCCAAACTAGCACAACTTTACATAGACAACATAGTGCGGTTACATGGAGTGCCAGTCAGCATTGTTTCAGATAGGGACCCAAGGTTCACTTCCAGATTCTGGAAAAGCTTACAGGCCTTGGGATCACAAATGAATTTGAGTACTTTTCACCCACGACGGATGGTCACGGAGCGAACCATACAGATATTAGAAGACATGCTCGGCATGTGCAATGGAGATGAGTGGCGCTTGGGAAGAATATATACCTCTTATGGAGTTTGCATATAACAAGCTACTAAGCTACAATTGGGATGGCTCCGTATGAGGCGTTATATGGGTGAAGTGCAGAACTCCTTTGTATTGGGATGAGGTAGGTGAACGCCGAATGTTAGGACCTGAAATGATACAAATGACTTGTGACAAAGTCGACGTTATTAGAGAATGATTAATGCAGCTCATCCCTAAAAGAGCTATGCGGACACCCGCAGAAGGATATTGAATTTCAGCCAGAGAAAAGGTATTTTCAAGATCTCTCCTACTAAAGGTTTGCAAAGGTTTCACGAAAGGGAAGTTGAGCCCAAGATACATTGGACCATTTGAGATCTTATCCCGGTTGGCTCAAGAGCCTACATGCTTGCTCGCCACCTTCACTTGGGGATGTTCACAATGTATTCCATATATCCATGTCAAGAGATACGTGCATGATCCATCTCATGTACTACCCGGGAACCAGAGTACCTAGAAGCCGATATGACCTATACGAAGTACCAATTGAAATTTTGGACCGAAGGTGAAAACCCTTCGAATCGCTCCGTTTTCCCATGTAAAGGTGCGATGGGTGATCACTCACTTGAGGAAGCATCTTGGGAGGTAGAGGATGAAATGCGAGCCAAGTACCCTCATCTTTTTGATCAACCAGGTACACAATTTCGAGGAAGAAATTTTTCAGAAGGGGGGGTAATGTAATACCCTACTTTTTAAACCCGATCTGATTAAGCGGTTGAACCGGTTTAACTATGCAGGAACCGAGCCAGAGGAAATTAGAGCGGGGTTTCCCTTTTGGGCTATGATGGCACGGGTGACCTTAAACACCGGCTGGCCCGACAAGACCGAGCCAGTGCCAGAAGAGACGGGAGTGCCCAAGCCGTGTACATGCACCTACCATAAGGCCATGTACGGATAAAACATGTATTATATCCGTATTTTAAGATATATACATATGCTACATTGTATGCCTGGGGTGGGGTTCGCGCCGAGGCCCGAACCCGATCAAAATCCCAAGTTTTGGCCCTCAGGTGGGTAGGACAGGTGGGTACACCCACCCACCTGAGTGACCCTGCATAGTTAAACCGGTTCAACCGCTTAATCAGACCGGGTTTAAAAAGTAGGGTATTACAATATTCTCATGGAATGATTATTCTATGGAAAGAAACATGAAAAAAATCAAGTTTTGGGAAGTATAAATGGATTCAACACCCAAAATATATGTTCCAAGAAGAGAAATGGAGAAGAGACTTACTTGAGAGTGAAAGGCACTTGGAGCTTCCAAAATCCGTGGAATCGTTGAGTGAAATAGTGAGTGGATGCCCCAAGTAACCCTCCAAAATCGCCCTTAGTTGAGCCAAGGTAGAAGATGGGAGAAATAAGGGTTGAAAGTGGCTTAAAAGCCCTTGTATTGTCAGCCTCGGGTTGGACCGACAGGCCCGACCCAAGCTGCCTGCCGGTTGGGAGAAAAAAAAAAGGGGGTCGAGTGGGACCACCGTCCTACTTGTTGAAGCTCTGGCACAGTACTTTCGGGGCTAAGCTGTGGCTAGATGCAAGACATCATACATTACAATACCCCGTGTTTTGGCATATGATTATGTGCTTATGTAAATTCTAAGGTACTTAACCAATGTTTTGTGTACGGTATGATCCAGGTGCAAGGACACGATGGTACGCACTAGATTCGGTAGCAATGCTCGAGGAACCTCATGTGGTCCTCGTCCTATCGGTCGACCACCAAATCCTCGAAGGTCCCGTTCTGTGGGGCAGACCCCACTTCCACAACTCAAGAAACCCTTGACCAGTGTGTGGCACAAAGGGACCCACCTTGACCACACTTCCAGATCCTGCACCTGTCATCACTCCGAGTGATGTTGTGACCATAGTTCAGCAGCCACAGCAAGCCTTCCAGCAACAAATGCTCCAGCAGCAGCAGGCATTTATGGCTGCTATACAGCAATAGTTTGACCTTTCTTAACTAGGTCAACATCCTCGGATAGTTACTCCACAAGACCCACCTGTAGGGTCTGGTATGGGACCACAAGCCGGAGGTACACCTCTAATTCCACCACTCAGCACTCCTCCATATATGGTGCCCCCTCCGTACCCTTACTATTCAGCATATGCACTCAATTACCCATCGATGGATAATATGACAAGGGTAGTGGAATCTTTCAAGAGGAACTTGCCACCTGTATTTTCTAAGGTGGGGAGTGATCCTCTAAAGCCAGACCAGTGGATCTAAGAGCTGGAAAAAATATTTGAGGTAGTTGAGTGCACTGAGGCACATAAGCTTATTTGTGCAGGGCTACAACTTAAGAATGAAGCCAACTCTTGGTGGCAAGCCTCTAAGCCTATATTGTTTGCCGCACATCCGGAACCCACATGGGAGCAGTTCAAGGAGTTGTTTTTGGCAAACCATTATCCTTATAGCTTCAGAGACCGTAAAGGGACGGAATTTATGGCCTTGACTCAAGGGAATAAGACTATCCTTGAGTATTAGCAGCAGTTTGAAAGCTTGTTCCATTTTGCCCCTAGGCATATGAGGTTAGCTGAAGAAAAGGCTACAAGTTTTCTGAAGGGATTAAAGGCATCTATTGGGTCAGTGCTCGAGGTCTTAGATTTGACAGATTATGGTCAGATTGTGTAAAAAGCTAAAACTATGGAAGATAAGCAGAAGGGAGAACAATCCCTCACACTTGGATTGTGGAAGAGGACTAATCCATTTTTGGACATGGGCAACTCATCTAAGGTATACCGTGGGTCATATAGTTCTAGGCCTGCATATAGATAGCCCTATAGGCCATCTGGCTACCTTCCTCGACTAGCTGGTGGTCCGGGCTCTACATCTTTTTGCCCGAACACTAGTACGGTGCCTAAAGTCACAAGGCCACCCCGTCTCCCATCTACATCAGGTCAAGTACAAAGGGGCCCTGCCCCAGTTTCGGCATCACAGATCTGCTGCTTTAATTGCCACTCTTATGGGCATTATACCAAAGACTGTCAAGTCAAACTAGCTTTACCATCTAGTCAGCCCTTGATGTACAGACCTCCCTTAACTCGGGGGAATCAATCGCAAGGAAGAATGTATGCCTTATTAGCTGAGGAAGCTGAGGCCAGCACGGAAGTGGTAGCAGGTACATTTTAATTTAAGATTTTCCTTATGCTGAATTTTGATGACTTGCTATACTTATATGCATTGTTGCACTAGGTGTTCTACCTATATCGGGTATACCAGCCTATGTCTTGTTTGATTCAGGAGCTACACATTCGTTCATATCTAAGAGATTTGCTGAGAAACTTGGTATGTTGCCCGGGACACTAGATCATGAGATGATTGTTAGTATGCCTACAGGAAAACTTACACAGTTGAAGGAGGTGTACGGGCCATGCCTAGTTGAAATCAGTGGAAAGAAATTGAATGTACAACTCATCAAATTCAACATGCAGAATTTTGACATTATACTGGGCATGGATTGGTTGTCGGCCCATCAAGAAAATGTGATGTGTGCCAAAAAATTAATTAGGATGACAAATGATGAAGGGAAAGAACTGGTATACCAAGCAGATAAAATAAAACGGGCTAGAAAGGTCCTCATCTTTTCTCTTCAAGCGGTAAAGTTATTGGAAAGTGGATGTTTGGGTTACTTAGCATCGATACTTAATGTTGATGCAAAGGTTACACCTCTAGAAGAGGTGGAGGTGGTTAAAGAATTTTTTGACGTCTTTCCAGATGATTTGATGCATCTACCGCCTGATAGAGAGTTAGAATTTGCCATAGACTTGATTCTTGGAGCAGCTCCAGTGTCAAAAGCTCCATACAGGATGGCACCAGCCGAATTGAGGGAGTTACAGATGCAATTGCAAGAATTATTAGAGAAGGGGTTTATTGCCCAAGTGTTTCACCTTGGGGTGCCTCTGTATCGTTTGTCAAGAAGAAGGATGGGAACTTGCGTATATGCATCGATTATCAGGAATTGAATAAGCTAACCATTAAGAATAGGTATCCATTACCACGCATTGATGATTTGTTTGACCAACTACAAGGTGCAAATGTATTTTCAAAGATAGACCTTAGATCAGGCTATTATCAGCTCAAGATAAAGAGCAGTGATATACCCAAGACAACTTTCAGGACTCGGTATGGTCACTATGAGTTCCTAGTGTTATCTTTTGGATTAACCAATGCACCGGCAACATTCATGGATTTAATGAATCGAGTATTTCACGATGTCCTGGATAAATGGGTAATTATTTTTATTGATGACATCTTGATATACTCTAAGAGGGAAGAGGAGCATACTCAACACCTGAAGACGGTATTACAGAGGCTGAGAGAACAATAATTGTTTGCCAAATACAGTAAGTGTGAATTTTGGCTTAAGCAAGTTGGATTCCTGGGACACATAGTGTCTAAGGATGGAATCGAGGTGGATCCTGACAAGTTGAAAGCAGTAGTAGAGTGGGAAAACCCCAAGAACGTTATAGAAATTAGAAGTTTCTTGGGTTTAGCTGGGTACTATCGGTGCTTCATTGAGAATTTTGCTCGGATCTCAGCACCAATGACCAAGTTAACCAAAAAGGGGGTAAAATTTGAATGGACAGAGGAATATGAGAAAAGTTTTCAGGAATTGAAGAAGAGGTTGGTGTCAGCCCCTGTGTTGACCATCCCTGAAGGCACAAGTGGAATGACAGTCTACACTGATGCTTCTAAGTTCGGGTTGGGTTGTGTTCTCATGCAACGCAGTAAGGTGATAGCATATGCATCCCGACAACTAAAGGAATATGAGAAGAACTACCCCACTCATGACTTGGAATTAACCGCAATCATTTTTGACCTAAAGATTTGGTGACATTATTTGTATGGAGAGAAGTGCAAGATATATAGTGATCACAAAAGCCTTAAGTACTTTTTCACCCAAAGAGATTTGAACATGAGGTAGAGGAGATGGCTCGAGCTCATAAAGGACTATGACTGTGACATTCAGTATCATCCTGGCAAGGCTAATGTAATGGTAGATGCATTGAGTCAGAAGGCACAGACTGTGTCACTCTCATACTTAGCAGTCAGCCCACCACTCGTACAAGAGGTGATGCTAATGGATGAAACCCTATTATATGAATGAGCAACCTTAGAGCTTGAACATCAACTAGAAAACATTAAATGGTTAACTGTATCCCTGGCAGCTCTATAGGTGCATCTGTCTATTAGGAAAGAAGCGATAATGAAACAACCTTTAGATCCTGAGTTGCAATGGATTAGAATTAAGATTCAAGAGCAAACAATAAATAACCCTGACTTCATTTTAGCTAGCGACGGGGCATTATTGTTTCGAGGTAGGTTGTGTGTGCCCAATGATTTGGAGATATAAGATAAGATAGTGCAGGAAGCACATAGCTCTGAATACTCACTCCACCTAGGAAGTACAAAGATGTATAAGGACCTCAAACAAAACTACTGGTGGCCAAACATGAAAACCACAATAGCCCTATATATGGAGACTTGTCTTACATACCAAAAAGTAAAAGTTGAGAGGCATCGACCTTATGGTATTCTTCAACCACTCCCAATACCAGACTGGAAGTGGGATAGGATTACGGTGGACTTTGTCACCGGACTACCACGCACACCTAAGGGGATGGATGCGATTTGGGTGATAGTTGATCGGCTTACTAAGACTGCTCACTTCATTCACATCAAGACCAAATTCTCTATGGCCAAGTTAGCACAACTTTATATGGATAACATAGTACGCTTGCATGGAGTGCCAGTGAGCATTGTGTCAGATAGGGACCCAAGGTTCACTTCCAGATTTTGAAAAAGTTTCCAGCATGCTTTGGGATCACAAGTGAACTTAAGTACTGCTTGCCACCCACAGACTGATGGTCAGTCGAGCGAACCATACAGATATTAGAAGACATGCTCAGGGTATGTGCAATGGAAATGTGTGGTAGTTGGGAAGAATATATACCCCTTATGGAATTTGCTTATAACAATAGTTATTAAGCTACAATTGGGATGGCACCATATGAGACATTATATGGTAGGAAGTGTAGAACTCCTCTGTATTGGAATGAGGTAGGCGAACGCCGAATGTTAGGACCTGAAATGATACAGATGACATGTGACAAGGTCGATGTTATTCGAGAAAGGATTAAGGCAGCTCAGTCACGTCAAAAGAGCTATGCAGACACCCGCAGGAGAAACATTGAGTTTCAAGCAGGAGAAAAGGTGTTTCTCAAGATTTCTCCTACTAAAGGGTTGCATAGGTTCCAAAGAAGGGGTAAGTTGAGCCTGAGATACATTGGCCCATTTGAGATTTTGACTCGGGTTGGCTCAGTAGCCTACATGATTGCTCTTCCACCTTCGTTTGGAAATGTTCATAATGTATTCAATATATCCATGTTGAAGCGATACGTTCACGATCCATCGCATGTGTTACCCATGGAACCAGAATATCTAGAAGCTGATATGACCTATAGAGAACAACTAGCTGAAATCTTGGATCGAAAAGTGAAAACCCTTCGCAACCGCTCCATTTCCTTCGTAAAGGTGCGATGGGCTAACCATTTACTTGAAGAAGCATCTTGGGAGAAAGAAGATGAAATCCAAGCCAAGTACCCTCATCTTTTCAAACAACCAGGTACACCAATTTCGAGGATGAAATTTTACAAAAAGGGGGGTAAATATGATACCCTACTTTTAAAACCTGGTTTACTTACACGGTTGACCCGATTTAACCATACAGGACCCAAACCAGAGAGGGTTAAGACGGGTTCCCCATGAACCATGATGGCAAGGGTGACTTTGAACACAAGTTGGCCAGACAAGTCCGAGTCAATGCCAGAGGAGACGGATGTACCCAAGCCGTGTACATGCACGTATCATAAGGCCATGTACGGGTAATGCTGGTATATAGCCATATCCTAAAGTGTATACATATTATATATCTCGTACCGAGAGTGAGATATATGCCGAGTGTAATACCCTACTTCTTAAACCCAGTATGAGTACACGGTTGACCTGGTTTAACCATGCAGGACCCGAACCGGAGAGAATTAGAGCGGGTTCCTTATAGACTATGATGGTAAGGGTGACCTTAAACACCGGCTGGCCCGACAAGTCCGAGCCAGTGCCAGAAGAGACGGGAATACCCAAGCCGTGTACATGCACCTATCATAAGGCCATGTACGAATAAAGTAGGTATGTAGCCGTATATTAAGGTGCATACGTATATTACATCATATACCAAGAGTGAGATTCGCGCTGAGGGCCGAATTCTATCAAAATCCCAAGTTTTGGCCCTCAGGTGGGCGGACAGGTGGGCGCATCCACCCACCTGAGTGACCCACCCATGTGAATTACTTAGTGTTTTAAAGAAGTATATATATATAGCATTTATTTTCTTTTCTTCCTCATTTATGACACTCGGACAATGGTGAGAAGAGTAAAGAGGAGAGAGAAAAGAAAGGAAAGAAGAGGAGAAGAGAAGGAAGAGGAAGAAGAGATGGATGTTAATGGCGCCGAAGTGTGATCTTCCCATTCCGACGGCGGAAGAGTGATCTCCAACACTGGATCTACGTTTAGAGGTGAGCAAGGGTTGGGTTCCTTAAATTTTCACCATACCCAAGTAAAACCCTTGATTTGGGTAGGGTTTCTCAAGATCTTGTAAGTCCCCTTTGAAATGATGAATCTAAGGTTTAATGGATGATTTATGTGTTGATCTTGAAGGATTCGAAGAAGTATTTACAAGGTTGGAGAAGCATTGTGGATTTGAAGTGATTTTGAGGTTTTGAAGGTGTTCTTGAGCAAAGAAGGTAAGATGGCTTCCCATTCCTTAAATATAACCTAGATCTAGGTTAGAACCATCCTATAAGACCTTGAATGTGTGAAGAATGGATTTGGAAAAGCCCCATTTGAATCCCCAAAGATTAGGAGAAGTTGGGAAGAAACAGCAGGTTTCCCGCCAAGACCGGTGGGCCAAACCGGTGGGCCATCTGACCCGCCTGTGGGCACCCGCCTGAGAGGGCAGGGCCCTTGGGCACAATTGGTGGGCCAAACCAGAGGGCCAATTGGTAGGCCGACCTACCCGCGGGTCCAGACCGGTGGGTCTGACTGGTGGGTCAGACAGGTGGGCTGTCCGACCCACCTGAGAGGCTCTAAATGTGATTCTTGCATCCGATTGGACCCAAATCGGACGTGTGACCTTCTTTTAGGATTCTAAACATGATCTTGTCATTGGATCATGTTAATCTTGATTTCAAAGTGGTGAAGTACTAACCCCGCTCACTCATGATAGGTTCACCAAATCGTACGCTTCTCGCACCGGATCTCACCCGTACCGAGCGTGAGTCCTTGTACACTACAGGTAAGTGGGGAGAGGACGTTTGGCCTTGTTTTAAGGCATTGTTTGGCATTCATTTAATCATATCTAGTCTAGCCATGCCATCATGAAAATGCTATGTAGATTAGTCATCCTCACATTGTTATACATGGGTGTTATGTTTACCTTCTAAATGCCAAGTGATGATATGCTTATGTGATGAATGTTGACATCATTGTGTATGATGCATAAATAGACTAGATGCCGTAGTCGACTTGAAAACGAGTGCATTGGTGGCCCGTGGTATGGGACGTGGTGGCACTATACAATCGTACTATTGTCATATAGGAGCATGCGGTTTAGGATTTTCACCTTCCCGTGCTACGATCCTTCCCAACAAGGGTTAAGGTGTTGGGTTACCATTTGGGGGGAAGCAGTGGTCGCAGTTGTCGGGTCACTGTGGCGGTTAGACATAACGCCCGACGGGTCATTAAGACGGTCGGCAACCCTGGTGGTATATTCAAGAGGGTCAATCGTACTGCTTTTAAATTGCTGGAGTCAGCACCTTTAATTTCAGTCATTTACTTTTCTGTTGAGAGCTGGCGGTCGGTATGTTTTTACTTTTCCGAGTACTCACGGTGGGCCTTCTCCGATAGCCCTATGGGCGTATCGCAGGATGGAGTTACCGGCTCGTACCCGGAGCATACGCGCACTGTGGTTGTAGTAGCACTAAACCAAAGACTTAGTAATGTTGCTTAGAGGGATGTGATTTAAAATGTATTGCATTACATGTAGTGCATATGGTTGTGAATTGTTGTGTGGACTATTGTGTGGTCCATCTTTCCACTTACTGAGCTAGTGAGCTCATCCCACGTGTGCACCTCTTTTAGATGATTGTGCAGGTCATCAACCAGATGAGCACAGGGTGGGTCCCAAGGTTGAGTTCCCTGAAGAGGACTAGTGGGTCCCTGAGGATTTAGAGCACGGCACTGATTTCTCGTGCGAGAGTTGTGCTGTGGGACCGTAGTTCTGATGCCTAGCTGAGCTCCACTTTTGATGCTGAGCTGAGCTCCACCTTGTGATGCCGAGCTGGACTCAACCTTTGATACCGAGCTGAGCTGAGCTCTAGGCTTTGATACTGAGCCGAGCTGTATACTCTGATCTTTGATGATTTCTTTTATGTACTTGATATGTGAATTGTACTCTTATTGTGTAAATATCATGCCTTCGGGCCCATATGTATTTAACTATTGTATCACAATTCGGGTATCAAGTATTATGGGAATATTCACAGGTAAACCAAGTCTTCCACTGAACTGATACACTCTTTCTTAGTTGTGTGTATGGGGGTGGAATCTACGATGATCCGGCAGGTTGGGTTAATCGGTGTTAACCCGGTCACTGGCCCGGTTCTGTGTGAACGGGGTGTGACAACGGTGGTATCAGAGCATGATGCTCTGCTCCACTCACAGCATACCATTAGAATCCCGTAGAATCTATAATAGGAAAATGGGATTGGGTTAATGTAAAAGCTTTAAAGAGTTAAAAGCCAAAGGAAGAAAGTGTTAAAGATGGTTGCATTTATAGATTGCATTCATGGCATGCGTGAGAGTAGATAAAAGGTAAATTAATTTATGTCATAACCCATCGAATACAGAGTTTAACGAAATTTCGGCAGCATAACGGTGTAAAATGAGATTTCCAAAAATTTTCACACAAACACCTGATAAACAACAGATATATATAATATAACAATGATCAAAAAATTTACAAAGACACCACAACTAAACTACACAAGTCATCACACATACGAATTCACCACAAAAACCACTATCAAGTACATTATCCCACAAATAAGTCCAGTTACAGAGCAAATACAAAGAATGAGAAAAGAAAGGAAAAATAAGGAAAAATACAATCAAATAGACAACATGGAACAGATGAGAAGCTGGTGTGGACGAGCTAAGTCCTCACTAATCGTCGTCGTCGTCGTCTATTATTACTACGTTCGTCGGAGGTCTAGAGTTGACGTCAAGGCGATGGTCGTAGTAGTCAAACCTTGAGTTCACCAGCCGTACCTCCCTCCGAAATTGACCAAAATCTGTTGAGATGGCATTGGCCGTGGTGTCCAAGTCCTGGCCCAGCCTGAGGAAGGAATCCTCCAAGGTAGCCTGCCTCTCCAGGATGCGTTCCTCCCTGGAAGCACTCTCGTCCAGCCTTCTTAGCAGTTGATCTTGGCCAGCCTTCAAGGCCCGTATGGTAGACATCATGCCCTCAAAATCATATGCACCACTCTCAGGTGGTGGGGCTCTATGCTATGAGGCTGCAGCTCTGGTGAAGCCAGGATCGGTACCTCTCAACTCCTGGGGCACCTCCTCAGGGATGTCCTCATCCACCAAATCATCTTCCTCATCCTGAGGAACATACTCCTCATCCTCCTCACTAGACTCCTCCTCTATAGGAACATCCTCCATAGGGGCAGCTCTTCTATCCCTACCTCTCTGAGCTCCCGCTCTCTGAGGTGTATCTATAAGGGTGTGGAGACCCATCCTCAAGAGGTTACCCCGGTCGAACTTGTCCGCTGGAGTCTTCCCCTCCTCACCACTCAGGTCCACTCCGAAGAATTCAAAGATCCTAGTGAGGATCCGGCCATATGGAAATCCTCCATCCTCGGGGTGAGAAGTATGGTGCTCCATTGTCTTGAGGATGATGTATGGCATCAGCACCTCCCTCTAAGGCCGTGTAGATGCAGTAAGCTATGAAGGCCGCCATGAAGCCCTCCTGGTTCCGATGACCTCCTCTGGGGAGCAAGTTGAACTGGACCAAACGGGCAAACATGCGAACCTCCGGGTAGAAGGATGTCTCAGACTCCGAACGGGCACTACTGCCACAGATGGTCTCGTAGATATAGTCCGGTGTCTCCAAACTCATGAACGGGCCCAGGGGCTTACTCCTGGGAGGACTGTAGTAATGGTGCCCGGCTGCAGAGATACCCAAAATGCTGGCTAGGGTGTCCACGATCAGCTGGATGTCCACCCCCTTCCCCATACTAATGATCGCGTACTCTATGCACCGATAGGAAACCTCCAGGTTGCAGTAGAACCTATGAACCAGCTGCTCGTAGCACGGACGGTCTACGAGGAGGATAGACTCCCAGCCCAGTGCTGAGAACCTCTCCTGAAGCCGAGCCTTGTGGAAGTCGTCGACTACCACGGTCTTCTCCATCATTACCGACCTCTTCATGAAGGCGCCGCTTGCGCCTGCCGAACGTGGAAGAGCTCCTCATCGTAGTCAGAAGGATCAAACCGGGCAGGTCCGGGTCTCCCTGTGCGGGGGTCTGGAGAGCTAGTTCTGCACTTTTCCACTTAGAAGCGGTGGTCTTACATCGAGTGCCAGAGGATGCGGGCTCCTTGCCTTTACGAGATGACATCCTGGCAAGAAAAGAGGAAAGCAGGGTGAGTAAGGGAAAAAGAGAATGAAAAACGAATAAAAAAAAAAGAGGGGTGAGCAGTAAGAGGGAGCCCCAAAACCCAATTCTCGCAAAACAGAAAATGCGACAAGCGAGGAATGATAGGGAGTCTATGGACGAGATGCACGGTAAGTGACAAAACAGAATCATGGAAAAAAACAGCAATGTGATAGAAAGGGGCATATGTAACATGGCAAGTAAAAAATGATAAAGAGGATTCAAATTTTCAACGCGTAAGTTCATTCACAATGGAGTAAAGCTTGAAGCTACAGGTCTAAGATGAAAATGCCGTTGTAGTGAGATTATGAACATGCAAAAACATACGCTAATATGCTATTGAGGTCCACAAATACCAAGGATGTAAAGAAAATCAAAGAAAACCCAACACAAAAGATGGATTTTCATGGGAAGACATGGGGATTTCAAGCATAAGGGACTTTCCATGATTTCTACAGCATGTTAAGTACAAATCAAGCATAATGCATCGCAATTGAATCATTAATTGGGGAAAAAGAGCAAGAAATGAAGAAACCCCCAAATTTGAGAAAAAACTAGGGCACGGTTAGGGTTTTTCTCAGAATAGAGAAGTAAATCCTAGAAACTAGAAATAAATCACATAGAGAACATCACAAGCACATGAAATCACTATTCTATGGAAAGAAACATGGGAAAAGAACCTGGATTGAAGTCTACACATGAGTTCTACCCCCCAAGTAAAAATTCTGAGAAAAAGTGAAGGAAACTTACTTGGAAGTGGAGGAGTTGAATCTTCGTAAAAAGCGCCAGGTTGATGAGTGGAATCACGAGTGGAAGCGTCAAGTAGACCTCCCAGATCGCCCGAGGAAGAGAGAGAGAGAGAGAGACAGGAAATGAAGGAAAGAAGGCTGAACAGAGCCTAAAGGGCCCTATTCGAGTTTTTCACTCGGGTAGGACCGGCGGGCTGACCGGCGGGCCACCCCACCCGTCGGTGTCACCCGTCAGTGTCACCTGTCGGTTGAGGATTTGGACCGGTGGGCCGACCGATGGGCCAACCTGCCCGTCGGTGCAGCCCACCGATTGAGGAAAACTTGGAAAAAATTGGAATTTTTTTTTAATTATTAATATAATTAATATAATTATTATGATTGTTGTTATTATTCTTATAATTG
>CM040966.1:24359687-24379977 GCA_022985045.1 Macadamia tetraphylla
AGAGAGAGAGAAAACGCGAGAGAGATCTCTACGATTTTTCTTACCTTTTTCTTCCTATTTTTCTCCCTTTTCTATTTTTCTCTCTTCTTGCACAAGAAACCCCTTTGGCAGATTATTCTTGCTCAAATTTGGACAATATTCTTTTTAATAGAAAATTCCATCCATGCCCGGTCTTTTATTTTCTTCTTTCCTATTTTTTCTTTATTTTCTCTCTTCTTCAAACTTACGCACAAATATCTTGGGCACCTCTAAGTGATGAGTAGGAGAGAGAAAATCTTCTAAAAAAAACCTCAATAAAATGACAACTATGAGGTTCGAACTTGAGACCTCCTACTAAGCATGGGATTTTGCACATCACAACTCACCAACTATGCTAGGTAGTTGTTTCCAAAAACGAATCTTCAATCACTTAAGGATGTGGTCCATCGATCCTCGTTGGCATTTGAAATATTCCTTATACCCTTAGGACAGCTGCAGATGGGTTGATTTTGCATCTCGGTTCAGTTCTGATCCATTATTCTTTTTCTGACCCGAATAGAATAATCACTTGTACGGTTGACCAAACGAATGTGTACTTGCAATTGAACACTTCCATCTTGCTCAGAATTTTATCCTCTTCACAACCATGAAAAGAAATAAGACATTTTTACGTGTAAAATTTGAGATATAACACCTGATAGTCCTTAAGGCCTTGAAAATATAAAACCTACAAAAAGAGAGTAAAACCCAAGGTAGCTCCATTCTAAATATGTAAAATGCATGTTTTACTACACTAGATTTCACACATAAATGTTCTCATCAGAATTCCCCCACACTTAGACTTTGCTAGTCCTCAAGCAAAACAAAAAGAAAAAGAATAAAAATAAAAAATCTAACTCACTTTCGTAGGAATCATGGTTGCACTTAGCATGTGCAACAAGCCTTTAAACCCCTAGGTCACCCCTAGTGGACGAGTTGTGTCTTGTGGGTGTTTTCAGTGAATATTCACCCAAAATTCAGAATAAACAAATCCCAACCTTGGCTAAAGGTAAGGTCCATACCGATCCGGAGCAAAGATAATTTCTCGTATAAGGGACCTCCACACTTGAACTTTTATTACCATTTATCAATTCCAGGCACTAGCATATTTCTTAATTTGGAACTCACCTCGTCTCTTCTAAAACATCCTTATCTTAAGGTAAAACCACTTGTGAAGAAATAGGGAACTAATGACTAAGGCATTGGAGTGTTTTTGACCGAAACATATTACCAAGCATTAATGATATTTGCACATTTTTTCTCCTTTTTTCGCTTAATAAACTCTATTCTACTCCACTACTTTTGACCTGAATGACATGGTGGAGCAAACACCAGACACCCAAGTGACTATGTAGCTTCTCTTTTTGCATATGCAAAAGACAGTGATGCTAGAGTTCTTTCAGAAGTTTCCTCCCAAGGAATTTCAATCAAGACACCACGCTTCCTGAGGCGTAATGCCCTGTCTAGTTCTAAGGGAATTAACTCTTATTCTTCTTTATACCGCATTTCACACTTCAATTAAAATTATACATATGTCAACTCATGCTAAATTAAAAAGAAGGTTTCAACTCCAAATCAAAAGTACAAGGAACCCACAGACTTACATATGGTCCAACACCATAAAACAGGGGTCTTTTATTTTTCAAAAGAAAGTCTCATCTCAAGACACAGGCTTATTTCTTTCTTCTTAATAGGGTTTTTCTACGTTCAAAATAGGTACCTTACTCAAAACTTTTATTTTCATACATCAAGCAACCGAATGGTATAATCATTAGCCAAAAGCCAAAGTAGGACTTCATCCTTTAGCAAGCTCAAAAAACAAAAAGAAAAACAAATAAAACAAAGTGGAAAAGCAAAACTGATTTCCTCCGCCACACTTAAGTCATGCAATGTCCTCAATGCATGGAAAGAATTAAAAGCAAAGACAATGCAAGGGTCATACCTGTTTAAAAAAGTTAGTCAACAGTAAAGAGGTTCATGGAGTTCTATAACCTTTTCACTACCAGAGTAAGAAGCTCAAGGAACGGTTTCAAACGCTGACCATTAACCTTCAAATTACCCCTGTCTTAGATTCAAAATTCCACATTTCCATGGGGATATACATTATGGACAATAAATGGGCCATCCCATTGGGATCTAAGCTACAGGAAAAGATGCAATCGAGAGTTGTACAATAAGACCTTATCACTAGTTGCAAAGATTTACGCAGAATGTGCTTATCATGGAAAGCTTTGGTATTTTCTTGCAAATCCTTGAACTTTCACAGCATCATTCAAGTTCCTCCAACTCGATAGTTGGAGCTACGATGAATTCCGATCGATAAATCAAAGTTGAGCTTCTTGATAGCCCAAAAGGCCTTATGCTCCAACTCAACTGGTAAGTGACAAGCTTTTCCATAAACCAAACGATAGGGAGACTAGCCAAGGTCGGTCTTGAATGCAGTCTGATGGGCCCACATGGCATCAATGAGCCTAAGGAACCAATCCTTACGGTTAGGATTAACAGTTTTCTCCAAGATTTTTTTGATCTACCTATTAAACACCTCCACTTGGCCACTAGTTTGGGGGTGATAAGGGGTAGATAACTTATGGGAAATCCCATACTTTTTCATTAAGGCCTCAAAAGGTCGATTACAAAAATGAGTACCCCTATCACTAATTATTGCACGTGGTGCACCAAAGTGGAGAAAAATGTTCTCTTTGAGAAATTGGACCACCATTTTGTGGTCATTAGATTTATAAGGTATGACCTCTATTCATTTAGAAACATAATCAACAGCCAAAAGGTACAAATTCCCAAAGGAATTAGGGAATGGTCCTATAAAATCGATGCCTCATACATCAAAGATCTCAACTACCAAAATAGGGTTGAGGGGCATCATGTTCCTCTTATTGATACGGCCAAAAGACTGGCAGGCGAGACAAGCCTTGTAAAAATCAAAAGCACCTCTAAAAAGAGTGGGCCAATAAAATCTGCATTGGAGAACCTTTGCGGCAGTCTTCTTAGGTCCAAAGTGTCCACCACATGCATGATCATGACAAAAAGAGAGAATAGAATGTTGCTCATGATCAGGAACACATCGTCGGATAATCTGATCCGTAAATATTTTAAACAAATAAGGATCATCCTAGAAAAAGTTCTTAAATTAGGAATGAAATCTATACTTATCTTGGGTGGACCAGTGATCCGGAGTCACACCTGAAACTAAGAGGTTGACAATGTCAGGAAACCATGGTTCACTGGACACTACAAATAACTGCTCATCTAGAAAGTTCTCATTGACTGGAGAATCGACAATCAAGGAATTGGGGCTGGAATAAATGGTCTCCAACTAGGTTTTCAACTCCTCTTTATCCCTAACTTCTAAATCAAACTCTTACAAAAGAAAAACCCACCTAATGAGACAAAGCTTTGGCATCTTTTTTTTGAACTAGGTATCTGAGAGCAAAATGATTAGTATACACCACCACATGTGAACAAACTAAGTAGGACCAAACTTTTCTAATGTAAACACAATAGTTAAAAATTCTTTTCAGTGGTTGTATAATTGAGTTGTGCATCATTTAAGGTCCTACTAACATAGTAAATGACAAGGCAACTTATTAATCATTTGACCTAAAACGCTCTAATGGCAAAATTCAAGCATCACACATCAGCTCAAAAGGTTCACCAAATAGGTGGTTGAACAATGGGTGCATTGGTCAAGTCCTTCTTAAGTTGTTTGAAGGATTCTAGGCACTCTTTAGAAAACTCAAAAGTCTGATCTTTGGCAAGTACTGATGTCACACCCCATTCACACGTAACTGTCAAGGATCGGGTTAACACCGTTAACCCAAACCCGCCAGATCATCGTACAAGATTCCACCACAACATACACACAACTAATAAAAGCTTATCAGATCAGCAGAAGACTTGGTTTACCTGTGAATATTCCCATAATACTTGATACCCGAATTGTGATACAATAGTTATATACATGTAGGCCCGAAGGTATGATATTTGCACAATAAAAGTACAATTCACATATCAAGTACATACAAGAAATCATCAAAAATCAGAGTATACATCGGCTCGGTATCAGAACCTAGAGCTCAGCTCGGTATCAAAGGTTGAGCCTAGCTCAGCTTCACAAGGTAGAGCACGGCTCGACATCAAAAGTGGAGCTCACCGCATCAAAAGTGGAGCTCAACTCGCATCGAATCGCGGTCCCAGAAGACAACTCTCGCACGAGCAATCGCTGCCGTGTTAACTCCTCAGGGCCCACCATCCTCTTCGGAACTTGACCGTGGACCCGCCTGCTCATTTGGTTGATGACCGCAAAATCATCTAAAAGAGGTGCACACGTGATGAGCTCACTAGCTCAGTAAGTGGAAAGATGGATCACACAGCAGTCCACACAACACATCACAACCATATGCACTACATGCTATGCAATACATTTTAAATCACATCCACCTAAGCAACATTACTAAGTCTTTGGTTTAGTGCTACTACAACCACAAAGGCGCTGGATACTGGTACGAGCCAGAACTCCATCCCGCGATACGCCCATAGGGCTATCGGAGAAGGCCCACCGTGAGTACTCAAAAAAATAAAAACATACCGACCACCAGCTCTCAACATAAAGTAAATGACTAAAAATTAAAGGTGCTGACTCCAGCAATTTAAAAGCAAGACGATTGGCCCTCTTGAATATACCACGGGTTACCGATCGTCCTAATGACCAGCGGCGTAATGTCTAACCACCACAAGGACCGACAACCGTGACCACCGCTTCCAAATGGTAACCCAACACCGAACCCCTTGGGAAGGGTCGAGCATATGAAGGTGAAAATCCGAACCGCATGCTCCTATATGACAATAGTACGACAGATAGTGCCACCGCCCCATACCACGGCCACCAATGCACTCATTTCCAAGCCGACTACTACATCTAGTCTATTTATGCATCATGCACAATGATGTCCACATTCATCACGTACATATTATCACTTGGCAATTCGAAATAAACACAACGCCATGCATAACAATGTGAGGATGACTAATCTACATAGCATTTTCATAATGACATGACTAGACTAGATATGATTAAATGAATGCCAAACAATGCCTTGAAACAAGGCCAAACGTCCTCTCCCCACTTACCTGTAGTTTACAAGGATTCACGCCCGGTACGGTGAGATCCGGTGCGGGAAGCGTGAGATTTGGTGAACCTATCATGAGTGAGCGGGGTTAGTATTTCACCATTTTGGAATCAAGATTAACACAATCCAAAGACAAGATCATATTTAGAATCCTAAAAGAAGGTCACACGTCCGATTTGGGTCCAATCGACGTAAAATCACATTCGAGCCTCGGTGGGTCGGACACCCCACCGTCGACCCACTGCACCCATCGGTTTGGATCGATGGGTAGGTCGGCCCATCGGTCTGGCCCACCGGTTGTGCCCGAGGGCCCTGCCCTCTGTGGTGCCCACAAAGTGCTGATGGCCCACCGGTTTGGCCCACTACCTGGCGGAAACCCGCTGCTTTCTTCCCAACTTTTCCCAATGTTTGGGGATTCAAATGGGGCTTTTGCAAACCCATTCTTTACACATTCAAGGTCTTATAGGATGGTTCTAACCTAGATCTAGGTTAGGTTTAAGGAATGGGAAGCCATCTTACCTTCTTTGCTCAAGAACACCTTCAAAACCTCAAAATCACTTCAAATCCACAATGCTTCTCCAACCTTGTAAATACTTCTTCGAATCCTTCAAGATCAACACATAAACCATCTATTAAACCTTAGATTCATCATTTCAAAGGGGACTTACAAGATCTCGAGAAACTTTACCCAAATCAAGGGTTTTACTTGGGTATGGTGAAAATTTAAGGAACCCAACCTTTGCTCACCTCTAAACGTAGATCTAGTGTTGGAGATCACTCTTCCGGCGTCGGAATGGGAAGATCACGCCTGGGCGCCATTGACATCCATCTCTTCTTCCTCTTCCTTCTCTTCTCCTCTTCTTTCCTTTCTTTTCTCTCTCCTCTTTACTCTTCTCACCAACGTCCGAGTGTCATAAATGAGGAAGAAAAGAAAATAAATGCTATATATATAATTCTTTAAAACACTAAGTAATTCACATGGGTGGGTCACTCAGGTGGGTGGATGCACCCACCTGTCCGCCCGCCTGAGGGCCAAAACTTGGGATTTTGACGGAATTCGGCCCTCGGTGCGAATCTCACTCTTGGCATACGATGTAATATACGTATGCACCTTAATATACGGCTACATACCTGCTTTATCCGTACATGGCCTTATAATAGGTGCATGTACACTGCTTGGGTATTCCCGTCTCTTCTGGCACTGGCTCGGACTTGTCGGGCCAGCCGGTGTTTAAGGTCACCCTTGCCATCATAGTCCATAAGGAACCCGCTCTAATTCTCTCCGGTTTAGGTCCTACATGGTTAAACCGGGTCAACCGTGTAATCAGACCGGGTTTAAGAAGTAGGGTTTTACATTTACCCCCCCTTCTGAAAAATTTCGTCCTCGAAATTGCATACCTGGTTGATAAAAAAGATGAGGGTACTTGGCTTGCATTTCATCCTCTTTCTCCCAAGATGCTTCTTCAAGTGAATGATTAGCCCATCGCACCTTTACATAGGAGATGGAGCGATTACGAAGGGTCTTCACCTTCACCAAAATTTCGCCGGCGCTCAGATAGGTCATGTCGCCTTCTAGGTATTCTGGTTCCATGGGTAATACATGAGAGGGATCATGAACGTATCGCTTCAGCATGGATATATGAAATACGTTATGAACATCCCCGAGTGAAGGTGGCAGAGCAAGCATGTAGGCTAATGAGCCAACCCGGCTAAGATCTCAAATGGTCCAATGTATCTCGGCTCAACTTCCCTTTCTGTGAAACCTTGCAACCCTTTAGTAGGAGAGATCTTGAGAAATACCTTTTCCCGGCTGAAATTCAATATCTTTTCTCAGGGTGTCTCAGATGGCTCTTTTGACGAGACCGAGCTGCTTTAATCCTTTCTCGAATGACGCCGACCTTGTCACAAGTCATCTCAGATCATTTCAGTCCTAACATTCGACGCTCACCTACCTCATCCCAATACAAGGGAGTTCTACACTTCCCGCCATATAATGCCTCATACGGAGCCATCCCAATTGTAGCTTGGTAACGTTGTTATAGGCAAACTCCATAAGGGGTATATATTCTTCCCAACTACCACACATTTCCATTGTACATGCCCCGAGCATGTCCTCTAATATCCGATGGTTTGCTCGTCTCACCATCACCGGGTGGAAAGCAAGACTCAAATTCAATTGTGATCCCAAGGCATGCTAGAAGCTTTTCCAAAACTGAAGTGAACCTCGGTCCCTATCTCGATACAATACTCACGGCACTCCATGTAAGCGCACTATGTTGTCCATGTAAAGTTGTGCTAGTTTGGCCATAGAGAACTTGGTCTTGATGGGAATGAAATGAGCGCCTTAGTAAGCCAATCAACGATCACCCATATCACGCCCATCCCCTTAGGTGTACATGGTAGTCCGTGACGAAGTCCATTGTAATCCTTTCCCACTTCCATTCTGCATCGGGAGTGGTCAAGAGTACCATAGGGTCGATGCCTTGCAGCTTTTACTTTTTGGCATGTGAGACAAGTAGCCACATACGTAGCTATTGTGACTTTCATGCTTGGCCACCAGAATTTTGTTTGAGGTCTTTGTACATCTTTGTGCTTCCGGGTGGAGTGAGTACTGGATCTATGTGCTTCTCGTACTATCTTGTCTTGTATATCCAAATCATCGGTATACACAATCGCTCGAAACATCAATGCCCCATCACCGGCTAACACAAAATCTGGTCGCTCATTGTTTGATCTTGAACCTTAACTCGATCCGCTGCAATTTAGGATCCAAAGGTTGTTTCATTATTACCTCTGCCTAATAGCCGGATGCACTCAGAGTCATTAGGATATAGTCAACCATTTAAGGTTTTCTCGTTGACGCTCCAATTCTAAGGTTGCTCCTTCATATAAGAGAGCTTCATCCATTAGTGTCGCCTCGCACAAGTGATGGGCTGATCTAAGCACGAGAGTGACACACTGCCTTCCACTCAACGATCCGCCACTACATTTGCCTTGCCGGATGATACTCAATGTCGAGTCATAATCCTTCATGAGCTCAAGCCATCTCCTTTGCCTCATGTTCAAATCCTTCGGGTGAAAAAGTACTTAAGGCTTTTGTGATCATCAGATATTTCACACTTCTCCCCATACAAATAATGTCGCCAAATTTTAAGGGCAAAAATGACTACGGCTAGTTCCAAGTCATGAGTGGGGTAGTTCTTCTCATACTCCTTTAGTTGTCGGGATGCATACGCTATTACCTTACCGCGTTGCATGAGAACACAACCCAAACCAACTTTGGAAGCATCAGTGTAGACTGTCATCCCACCTGTGCCTTCAGGGATGGTCAACACAGGGGCTGACACCAACCTCTTCTTCAATTCCTGGAAACTCTTCTCACATTCCTCTACCCAGTTGAATTTCACACCCTCTTTGGTCAATTTAGTCATTGGCACTGAGATTCGAGCAAAATTTTCAATGAAGCGCCGGTAATATCTAGCCAAACCCAAGAAGCTTCTAATTTTAGTGACATTCCTAGGGCTTTCCCATTCTACTACTGCTTTCACCTTATCAGGATCCACTTCGATTCTTGCCTTAGACACTACGTGCCCCAGGAATCCAACTTGCTCAAGCCAAAATTCACAAGTGTTGAGTGTGCTCCTCTTCTGTCTTGGAGTAGATCAAGATGTCATCAATAAAAATAATTACCCATTTATCGAGGACATCATGAAATACTCGATTCATTAAATCCATGAAGGCTGCCGGTGCATTGGTTAACCCAAAAGATAACACTAGGAACTCATAGTGACCATACCGAGTCCTAAATGCTGTCTTGGGTATGTCGTTGCTCTTTATCTTGAGCTGATAATAGCCTGATCTAAGGTCTATCTTTGAAAATACCCTTGCACCCTACAGTTGGTCAAATAAATCATTAATGCGTGGCAATGGATACCGTTCTAATGGTTAGCTTATTCAACTCCCGTAATCAATGCACATACGCAAGTCGCCATCTTTCTTCTTGACAAACAACACGGGCACCCCAAGGTGAAACACTTGGGCGAATAAACCCTTTTCCAAGAGTTCCCGCAATCGCATCTCAGAATTCCTTCAATTCACCGGTGCCATCCTCGTATGGAGCCTTAGATATCGGAGTTGCTCAGAGTCAAATCTATGGCAAACTCCAACTCTCTATCAGGTGGTAAATGCATCAGATCATTTGGGAAGATGTCAGGAAACTCTTTAACCACCTTTACTTCCTCCAGAGGTGTAATCCTTGCATCAACATCAAGTACCGATGCTAAGTAGCCCTGACATCCACTTTCCAACAATTTTACCGCTTGAAGGGCGGAGACAAGGACCTTTCTAAGCCGTTTCATTTTCATTTTATCCGCCGGTTACCAATTCTTTCCTTCCATCTCGTCACCCTAATCAGCTTCTCAAGACACATCACGTTAGCTCGATGAGCCGACAACCAATCCATGCCCAAAGATAACATCAAAATTCTGCATATTGAACTTAATGAGTTGTGCATCAAAGTTCTTCCCACTAATTTCCACTGGGCACGGCCCATACACCTCCTTCAACTGTTTAACTTTACCAGTAGGCATACTAATCATTCCATGATCTAGGATCCTGGGTGGCATCCCAAGTTTCTCGGTAAATCTCTTAGATGCGAATGAATGAGTAGCTCCTGAATCGAATAAAACATAGGCTGGTATGCCTGATATGGGTAGGACACCTCGTGCAACAATGCATACAATTTCAGCAGGTCATCAATATTTAACATAAGGAAATTCTTAATTAAAAATGTACCTGCTACTACTTCTGTACTGGCCTCAGCTTCCTCAGCTGATAGAGCATACATCCTTCCCTGCTGTTGACTTCCCCGAGTTAAGGGAGGTCGGTACGCCGAGGGTTGATTGGAGGGTAAGGCTGGTCTGACCCGACCATCTTTTGCACAATGCCCATATGAATGGCAGTTAAAGCAACGAATTTGAGATGTCGGAATCAAGCGGCCCTCTCAGACTTGACCTTGTAGATGGAGGTCGGGGCGGCCTTAGAACTGTAGGTGCCACACTAGTGTTCGGGTGAAAAGATGTGGAGCCCGAACCACCAGCTGGTCTAGGAGGGTAGCCAGATGGCCTATAGGGCTGCCTATACATAGGCCCAGAACTGTACGATCCACGGTATGCCTTGGAGGAGTTACCCATATCCAGAAATGGGTTTGTTCTCTTCCACACCCAGGTGAGGGACTGTCTCCCTTTGCTTATCCTCCATGGTCTTGGCCTTCGCACAATCCGCCATAGTCACCAAATCCAAGACCTCAAGTGCAGACCCAATGGATGCTTTTAGGCCCTTTAGAAATCTCGCAGCCTTCTCTTCAGCTGTCCGCATATGCCTTGGGGCAAAATGGAACAAGCTCTCAAATTGCTGTTGGTACTCAAGGATAGTCTTACCTCCTTGAGTTAAAGCCATAAACCTCGCCTCCTTGCGGTCTCAAGTCGTGTGGGTAATGATTGTCCAAGAACAACTCCTTGAACTGCTCCTGTGGGTTCTAGATGGGCAGCCAACAATATGGGCTTAGAAGCTTGCCACCAAGAGTTGGCCTCCTTCTTGAGTTGCAACCTCAAGACAAATGAGTTTCTGGCATCCATGCACTCAATCACCTCAAATATTTTCTCCAGCTTGGATCCATCTGGTTCTGTTCAGAGGATCACTCCCCACCTTAGAGAATACAGTGGTAAGTTCCTCTTGAATGACTCCACTACCTTGACGATTATTCACGTGGGTAATTGGGAGCATAAGCCTGTAGTAATGGTATGGAGGGGTACCTACACAGAGGAATGCCAAATGGTGGATTTGGAGGCGACTTCCCCACTTGTGGCCCTGCCTGCACTCCTACAAAGGGTCCCGTGGAGTAAGTATCCGAGGAGGTTGACCTGACCGAGAAAGGTCCAATTGTTGCTAACAGCGTACATAAATGCATCTGCTGAAGCATTTGTTGTTGGAAAGCTCACAGACTATCAATTATGGTAGCAACATCCCCGAGTAATAACCGTGGAGGGTCCTAAGTGTAGCCATAGGTGGGTTCCCATGTGCCCCACCCCACCAAGGGTCTCCGAGGTGGTGGAGGTGAGGTTTACCCCATAGAGCGGGACCTCCGGGATTCGTGGTCGACCGACCGAACGAGGACCACGGAGGTACCCTGCATTGCTACCGATCTAGTATGTACCATCGTATCCCTGCACTGAACATATCATACATCACATTTGTTAAACACCACCGCATTGAAATCGCACACAATTGTATGCCAACGATAGGGTATTATAGTGTATAATAGTCTCGCAACTAACCGTAACTTGATTCCAAAAACAGGTTAGTAAGTTCAACAAACATGTCAATGGTCCCACTTGACCATAACATGCAAGTACAAGAATAATAACAATAATCATAATAATTATATTAATAATTTTAATAAAAAAAATTTCCCATTTTTTCTAAGTTTTCTCAACCGTGGGTCTGATCGGCAGTGTGTTGGCCCGCCGGTCTAAATCCTCAACCGCGGGTGACACTCATGGGGATGGCCCACGGTCCTACTCGAGTGTTAATCGTGAGCGGGGCACTTAAGCCCTGCTCCTCCTTTCTTCCTTCATTTTCCTCTCTCTCTATCTCTCCTAAGCGATTTTGGAGCGCTTTGTGACGCTCCACTGCGATTCCACTCAACAACCCGGTGCTTTTTGAGAAGATTCAACCCTCCACTTCCAAGTAAGTTTCTTCTTCTTCGTAACTTGCATTTTGGGTAGAAACTCATGAGTTGTCTAAATTTTCACTTCCTTTCCATGATTCTTTCCATAGAATAGTGATCTCATGTGATTTTGATGCTCTTTGTGATTTATTTCTAGTTTCTAGGATTTACTCTCCATTTTGAGAAAACCCCAATCGTGCTCCTAGTTTTTCTCAAAATTGGGGATTTCTTCATTTCTTGCCCTTTTCCCCCAATTAATGACTCAAATGCAATGCATTATGTTTGATTTGTACTTAACGTGTCAGAGAAATCATGGAAAGTCCCTTATGCTTGAAATCCTCATGTCTTCCCATGAAAATCCATCTTTGTGTTGGGTTTTCTTTGATTTTCTTTACATCCTTGGTATTTGTGGACCTCAATAGCATATTAGCGTATGTTTTTTCATGTTTATGATCTCACTACAATAGAATTTCCGCCTTAGACTGTAGCTTCAAGCTTTACTCCATTGTGAATGAACTTATGCATTGAAAATTTGAATCCACTCATGTTACATATGCCCCTTTCTCATTACATTGTCTTTTTCCATGATTCGCTTTTGTCACTTACCATGCATCTCGTCCATAGACTCCTTATCATTCCTCGCTTGTCACATTTTCTTTTCCTTACTCACCCTCGCTTCCCCTTTTCTTGCCAGATGTCATCTCATAAAGGCAAGGAGCCCGCATCCTCCGGCACTGACTGAAACCACCGCTTCTAAGCGAAGAGGGGGAACTAGCTTCCAGCTCGACAGGAGACCCGGACTTGCCCGATTTGATCCTTCCGACTACGATGAGGAGCTCTTCCATAGTTCAAAGGCAGAACTAACCGGTCGGCCTTCCCAAGAGGTCGGTGATGATGGAGAAGACCGTGGTAGTCGATTTACTTCCACAAGGCTCGGCTTTAGGAGAGGTTCACAAGACTGGCGGAGTCTATCCTCCACGAGACCGGCCCATGCTACGAGCAGCTGGTTCAGAGGTTCTATTGCAACCTCAAGGTTTCCTATCGGTGCGAGAGTACGCGATCATCAATGGTGAAGGGTGGACATCCAACGACCGGGGGACACTTTGGCCAGCATTTTGGGCATCTTTGCACCGGCACCATTCCCTAGCCCTCCCAAGAGTAAGCCCCGGCCCATTCATGAGTTTGGAGACACCGGACTATATCTACGAGACCATCTGTGGCAGCAAAGGCTCCCGAGTCCGAGACATCCTTTTCCCGGAGGTTCGAGTATTTTCCCGACCGTCCAGCTCAACTTGCTCCCTGAGGAGGTCACCGAACTGTGGGCTTCATGGCAGCCTTTATAGCCATCGCATCTATACGGCCTTAGGGGGAGGTCCCGAGCATTTGTGCTTGCCATACATCATCCTCAAGACGATGGAGCACCACACTTCTCACCCCGAGGATGGAGGATTCCCATATGGCTGATCCTCACTAGGATCTTCAAAGTTCTTCGGTGGATCTGAGTGGAGAGGAGGGAAGACTCCAGCGGATAAGTTCGACAGGGTAACCTCGAGGATGGGTCTCCACACCCTTATGGATACACCCTGAGAGCGGAGCTTAGAGAGGTAGGGATAAGAGGGCTCCCCCTATGGAGGATGTTCCCATGGAGGAGGAGTCCAAAGGAGGAGGATGAGGACTATGTTCCTTAGGATGAGGAGGATGACCCGGTGGATGAGGACATCCCCGAGGAGGTGCCTCGAGTCGAGGGTACCGATCCTAGCTTCACCGTAGCCGCCCCAAAAAGATAGAGCCCCACCACCCGAGAGTGGTGCATATGATTTTGAGGGCATGATGTCCACCATGAGGGCTTTGAAGGATGGCCAAGATCAGCGCTAAGAAGGCTGGACGGGGTGCTTCTAGGAGGAACGATCCCGAGAGGCAGTGCACTGGAGGATTCCTTCCTCGACCGGGCCAGACTTGGACACCCCCGACCAATGCCATCTCAAGCAGATTTTGGCCGACTTCGAGGGAGGTACGGCGGGAACCCAAGGTTTGACTACTACGACCATCACCTCGACGCAACTCTAGACCTCCGCTAACGAGTAATAATAGACGATGACGACGATCGTGAAGACTTAGCTCTCCACACCATTTCTCACCCGCTCCATGTTATCTATCCTATTGTATTTTTCCTTTCTTTTCATTCTTTGTACTCGCATCAGAATCGGACTTATTTGTGGGACAATGTACTTTGATAGTGGTTGTTGTGGTGAATTCGATGTGTGATGACTTTTGTAGTTTAGTTGTGGTGTCTTGTAAATTTTTTATCTGTTATATTATATATATATATGTTGTTTATCGTGATTGTGTAAATTTTTTTTTGAAATCCCATTTTACCCCTTTTGCCGCCAAAATTTCGCCAAACTAGTACTCAATAGGTTATGACACCAATTTATTTTCCTTTTTCTACTCTCACATGCCATGAATGCAATGTCTAAATGCAACCATCTTCATTCCTTTCTTTCTTTGGCTTTTAACTCTTTAAACCTTTTTCATTAACCCAACCCCATTTTCCTATTATAGATTCTACGGATTCTAATGGTAAGTCGGAGTGGAGTAGAGCATCACCCACCGTTGTCACACCCCTGCTCACGTAACCGACAGGACTTAATAGAAACCCAAACTTTCGATCATCGATACAAGATTCCACCACAAAGATCACACAACTAATAAAAGCTTATCGATCAACGGGAAGACTTGGTTTACCTATGAATATTCCATAATACTTGATACCCGAATTGTGATACAATAGTTATATACATGTAGGCCCGAAGGTATGATATTTACACAATAAAAGTACAATCCATATCAAGTACATACAAGAAATCATCAAAATCGAGTATACACAGCACGGTATCGTAACCTAGAGCTCACTGGTATCAAAGGTTGAGCCCACTGGCTTCACAAGGTAGAGCCTGCTCAAGATCAAAAGTGGAGCTCACCGGCATCAAAAGTGGAGCCCACTGCATCAAAAGTGGAGCCCACCAAGATCGAATCTGGGTCCTCAGAGACAACCCCGCACGAGCAATCGGCTGCTTAACCCTCGGGGCCCACCACCTCTTTGGGGAACTCGCCCTGGGACCTGGCCCCTGCTCATCCGGTTGATGACCAGAAAATCATCTAAAAGAGGTGCACATGTGGGATGAGCTCACTAGCTCAAAGGGGAAATGGACCACACAAGCAGCCCACACAACACATCACAACCATATGCACTACATGCTATGCAATACATTTTAAATCACATCCACCTAAGCAACATTACTAAGTCTTTGGTTTAGTGCTACTACAACCACAATGGGGTGATATTCGGTACGATGCAACTCCATCCCCGAACGCCATAGGGCTGTCGAGAAGCCACCGTGAGTACTCGTAAAATAAAACATACCGACCACCGCTCTCAACATAAAGTAAATGACTGAAATTAAAGGTCGACTCCAAAAATTTAAAAGGATGATTGGCCCCCTTGAAATATACCACCGGGGCCGATCGTCTAATGACCAGTCGGGCATAATATCTAATCGCCACAAGGACCCGACAACCCATCCACCGCTTCCCAAATGATAACCCAACACCGAACCCTCGGGAAAGGGTCGAGACGGAAGGTGAAAATCTTAAACCGCATGCTCCTATATGACAATAGAAAGATTGCATAGTGCTACCACGCCCCATACCACGGGCCACCAATGCACTTGTTTCCAAGCACTACGGAATCTAGTCTATTTATGCATCATGCACAATGATGTCACATTCATCAGGGCATATTATCACTTGGCAATTAGGAAATAAACACAACGCTCATGCATAACAATGTGAGGATGACTAATCTACATAGCATTTTCAGATGACATGACATGACTAGACTAGATATGATTAAATGAATTCCAAACAATGCCTTGAAACAAGGCCAAACGCCTCTCCCCACTTACCTATAGTGTACAAGGATTCACGTTTGCACGGGTGAGATTCAAAAGGGAAGCGTGAGATTTGGTGAACCTATAATGAGTGAGCGGGGTTAGTATTTCACCATTTTGGAATCAAGATTAACACGATCCAATGACAAGATCATGTTTAGAATCCTAAAAGAAGGTCACACGTCCGATTTGGGTCCAATTGACATAAAATCACATTCGGACCCTCTCGTGGGTCGGACACCACCCGCCGCACTCCATGGGTCCGGACCGGGGGTAGGTCAGCCCACCGAAGCCATCGACCCGGGCCCATCGGTTGGGCCGAGGGTCACTAAACCCGGGGGGTGGTGGCCCACCGGTGGCCCGCCGTCTGGCCCGCCGGTTATGCCCGAGGGCCCCGCCTCCTTGTGGTGCCCAAAGGGCCAGATGGCCCACCGGTTTGGCCCACTGTCTTATGGAAACCCGCTGCTTTTTTCCCAACTTCTCCCAAATTTTTTGGGGGGTTCAAATGGGCTTTTCCAAACTCATTCTTCACACATTCAAGGTCTTATAGGATATTTCTAACCTAGATCTAGGTTAGGTTTAAGGAATGGGAAGCCATCTTACCTTCTTTGCTCAAGAACACCTTCAAAACCTCAAAATCACTTCAAATCCACAATGCTTCTCCAACCTTGTAAATACTTCTTCGAATCCTTCAAGATCAACACATAAACCATCTATTAAACCTTAGATTCATCATTTCAAAGGGGACTTACAAGATCTCGAGAAACCCTACCCAAATCAAGGGTTTTACTTGGGTATGGTGAAAATTTAAGGAGCCCAACCTTTGCTCACCTCTAAACGAGATCTAGTGTTGAGATCACTTTTCCCGGGCCGAATGGGAAGATCACGCCGGCCCCCGTTGACATCCATCTCTTCTTCCTTTTCCCTTCCCTCCCCTTCTTTTCCTTTTTCTTTCTCCCCTCTTTACTCTTCTCACCAACGTCCGAAAGTGTCATAAATGAGAAGAAAAGAAAATAAATGCTATATATATATACTTCTTTAAAACACTAAGTAATTCACATGGGTGGGTCACTGTGGGTGGATGCCCCCACGTCGCCCCACCGAGGGCCAAAACTTGGGTTTTTGATGGAATTCGCCCCGTGTGAATCTCACTCTTGGCATACGATGTAATATATGTATGTACCTTAATATACGGCTACATACCTGTTTTATCCGTTCATGACCTTATGATAGGTGCATGTACACGGCTTGGGTATTCCCGTCTCTTCTGGCACTGGCTCGGACTTGTCGGGCCAGCCGGTGTTTAAGGTCACCCTTGCCATCATAGTCCATAAAGAACCCGCCTAATTCTCCGGTTCGGGTCCCCATGGTTAAATCGGTCAACCGTAATCGACCGGTTTAAGAAGTAGGGTATTACAACTGAAGTGAGAGGTTGGGCTAATTGACTAAAGTTCTTAATAGACCTTCTATAGAAGCCCGTATGCCCTAGAAAAGACCGGACATCCTTAACATATTGAGGAGGTGGTAAATTATCAATTAAATCCACTTTGGCTCTATCTACCTTAATTCCCTCCTTGAATATTACATAGCCTAAAATAATACCAGATTTAACCATAAAATGGCACTTCTCCCAATTCAAAACCAAATTCTTAGATGTGCACCTTTTCAAAACGAGGGAAAGATGATGAAGACATTCGGAATAGGAATTCCCATTAATTGAAAAGTCATCCATAAATACTTCTAATAATTTTTTGACCATGTCAGAAAAGATGTTCATCATGCATCGTTAGAACGTAGTAGGGGCATTGCAAAGCCCAAAGGGCATACGCCAGCAAGCAAATGTTCCATATGGGCATGTAAAAGTGGTCTTATATTGGTCCTCTAAAGCAATTGGGATCTGTTTATAGCTAGAATATCCATCAAGAAAACAATAGTATTCATATCCAGCTAACCTCTCTAACATCTGGTTAATGAATGGAAATGGGAAGTGCTCCTTCCTGGTTGCCACATTAAGTTTCCTATAGTCTATGCACACTATCCACCCTGATTGGACACAGGTTGGAATTAGTACACATATATACATTGACTAAATTTAAATAGTTTCGGGTCAAGAGGGGTGGACCCTTGGTTGATGCTAGTATGGACTTCCTTGTGGATTCTCCCAACTCAAGGGAAGATGGTCTTGACCTCCACCTTCCTTTCTCGAGAAATGTTGACTGTGATACTATTTGGATAGGGTTCCAGCTAAGAACGGTTACTTTGGGATTTTGGCTGAGGTGGCACTCCGACAAAGTTTCCACTAGGGATAGGCTATAGGAGGGCTAGGCTGAGATGGCACTCGAACAAAGCTTCCGCTGGGGATAGGCTATGTGAGGAACAGGCTGAGATGGTACTTGGACAAAGCTTCTGCTAGCGATAGGCTATGTGAGGGCTAGGCTGGGGTGTCACTCGGACGAGCTTCCCCCGGGATAGGCTATGTTAGGGCTAGGCTCAGGTGGCACTCGGACAGAGCTTCCACTGGGGATAGGTTTTGTGAGGGCTAGGCTGAGGTGGCACTCGGACAGAGCTTCTGCTAGGAATGGGTTGAAACCTAAATGGTTGAAGAACTTCGAAGGCCCGAAGAACACTTCAAAAATTCAAAGGAATCTTACGAAGATCTCTCCATAGACTTGAAGAACCTCAAAAGGGAGGTGGGAGTCTAAGGGGAAGCCCTTCCTACAAAAAAATCTCACTAAAAAAAGCAAAGGATTGAAGAGTTTCGAAGGCCCGAAGAACACTTTGAAGACTTCGAATCTTATGAAGATCTTTTTGAAGACTTGAGAAACCTCAAGGGGGAAAGGGGAGGAGAGAAGGCAGAGCTTCACTACTATGGGTTGTTGTTGGGTATGTTGGTGTGTTGCTGTGTGAAAAACCAAAGGGAGGGGGTATTTATAGAGTTTTTGGACCCATAGGGAGGAGAGAGAAAATTTCCTAACCAATGGCAGTGAAAAGTAATTTTTCTAAACCAAAGGGGTGTAAATAAAAAATTGGGACCAATGGGGTGGAGGGTAATTTTCCATAGCCAATGGGGTGAAAGGTAATTTTTTTAGACCAATCATGGGAAAGATTCCTTTTTGGACCAATGGGAGGTTGTGGTGTTGGGTATGCTAGTAAAAAGTAGGATACATGGGGGTGAAGGGGGAAATTTCCCTTCCCAACGGTCACCAAGAGGGATTCCAATCGGTGGGAGTGGTGGAGGTTTCGGGGCCGGAGCTCGGCGAGGTGGGGGGTTCAGTGGGGGCCCCCGGAGCTCCACCGGGTGCTAGGGCTTGTTTTGGGAGGGCTCGAGCTCGAGCATGGGTGCAAAAACCCAGATAGGTACTAGAACCCCACTTGGGTGCTAGGACCGCCCTTTTATGGGGCTTGGTGGGGCCCGCAGGCTTGGTCAGTATACACGGGCTTAGTTAGGTACACGAGGGCTTGGTTGGGTGTTGTTTGAAATTTAAATGTAACCCAAGCGCAGGGTCAGGTGTACTTTCAACAAGGGGGAAAACCACTTTATTTTTATTTCTTTTAATAATGCAAAAATGAACCATTAATGATTGTGATCTAATTCTAATTACCCCTAAACATATGTATCTAAAATAACGCCTAACCATTCGTCATCTAAGAATTTTAAAAAGGGAAAACCAGCAATTAAAATTAAATAATTAAATAACTGAAAATAAACAACCCCCAATTAAAAATAAATAAATAAAGGAAAAATTTAAAAAAAAATAAAGTAAAAAAAAGGGGGTAAATAGAGAGAGACCCCAAGTAGGTTTTCTACTTTGCCCGAGGGATGCATCAAAAATGAGCTTCCCTACTTGACCGAGAGTCACTTTACAAGGGTTACTCTACTTGGCTTTAGGAAAGGGAGACAATTAAAATAAAAACAATAAATTGATGGTTCTTTGGGTAGAGGGGGCCAACACATATACTAGCCAAATGGGGGAAAGGGATAACAATAATGTAACAACAAAATAAAAATCCTAAATTAAGAAAGAAAGGGTAGTCGAAGAGGGAATGAGAGGGGGGAGAAAAAGAAAGGGGCCTACTTACTTGAATCAATGCTTGAACTTGAAAAAAAAAATTTCCCACCTCGTGATCTTGTCACCTAGATCTAAGCCCCGAACTATAACTTAAAAAAAATTTTAACTCAATTGCATAAATCATAAACATAAAAAGGCTGAATAAGAATAAAAAAGTGCTTGCATTAATTGACAAAAAAAACTATTACAAAAGTGATTAAAGCAAAAATAGAAAAGAACTAAAACTAAAGAGGAGAGAGAGAGAGAGAGCAACTAAAAAAACTAAAAAAGAATGAATTGTCTCCCCTCTTACATGAGTTGTATTTATAGGGGAAAGAGGAGGTAGGGTAACAAAATTTTCTTTCCTAAAGGGAGAAACCCACAATTGATTGTGAGATCTAA